>OX419598.1:5167428-5476428 GCA_948473455.1 Teleiodes luculella | reverse complement strand
CGGATACGTCTGCCGCATGCCTCAATACCTATGGGCAAAAGAAACCACGGTCTGGAACCCACCAACCAATAGGCGTCGACGTGGACGGCCACGTAGGAGATGGCGGGACGGGCTTGATAGGTACTTAATAGACTGGCCAAAAGTATCTCATGACAGCAGTGGAGGAAAAAGAGGGCGGCCTTTGCCCAGCAGTGGGACAGTATAGGCTAAATAAAATAAGATAAGATATTCTCATCCCTAATAAGTTTATTTGAAAATTGTTATCCCTTAGAAGTAGTTTTCAATAGTAAACAACAAAAATCGCCCATCCTCTCATATACCCGTGATTTATTCCGCTGATTATGATGGATCTTCTCTTGGGACAACCCTTTTCTATAAATAAGTATACACGTACGTATAACTCTTGGCGAAAGATTATTATTGAAATTGATTGTGAGAATAACATCCGCAAACGAAACGGTTAATAAGCAGCTTTGCGGAAATACCTGTATTGTATTGTTTACCAATCTTTCGAAATTAAGTGCACACAATATAACTAAGTACGAAAGACCTAGCTACCCATAGCCACAGAATACCAAATAGTAGTCCATAGCACTAGGGTATGCTAGTTTGAAGGTTAGGCACACTTTTGTAATACAGGTATTATGTGTTGTGAATATATATTTTTTATTTTAATAAATAAATCTGTGGGCACTATCTCACACACGGTCATCTGACCTTAAACTAGGCAGAATATGTACTATGGGTGTCAGAAAGCTCTGAGCTGATTTAAAGACAAGACAAATATAAGCACAAGACACAAGGTGAACTTAAATGCTCATCAAACAATTTTTTCTTTACAATGGGAGAAATCTCTATTTAGAGATAAGCTCGCTCTTGTAAACTACCGCTTAAATGTTCTGCTTAGTTATATTTTTTTGTGTACGATAAAGAATCTATCTATAATTCTTGTCCTGGGCAGGATTCGAACTCACGACCCTGTGCTTCCAAGGCAGTTGTACTACCAACTAGGCGAATATTGCGACGATTTTAACAATCAACACTCGTCCACACACTAGCGCAAGTAATTAAAAATGTTTTGTCTTCAATAACATAATAGTGGATTTTTCTCTCGCAGGATGTTTTCCGAGACAATCTAATGCTATTAACGAAGAACAAAGGAAGGGGGTTTCTATGAACTCCTGCTCAAGACATCTAATAAAATTACCCGCCGTTCATAATTAGTACCAAAGGAAGAATTTTCTCACGTCTCGTCGAGAAAATGCAATATTGCAAGACCTAGCAACCACGATAAAAATTGTTAGATTTTGTTGACTTTTACTGTGCTTCTTCTATTATTTTAGAACAAAGTCTACCCTAATTTAGGTTGAAACAGGTCTTAGTTGACAACACTGGCCCAGTGCGAGTTGGTAGTCGACTTCAGAGCGCAAGTTTCTTTCCTCGTAAAGGTGTCCAATAAACGTTCTTACATCGATTTATAAATCGAAGCGAAACATTAAAATCATTGAGCTTGGGCAGGGACTTGAACCAGCATCTTCTTGGCTATCCGGGCCATACAGGTGCACTACCAATTGTACCACCAATTTATAAATAGTATACGCTAACAGACGACATCTGTTGAAAAAAAGCAATAAACTAAAATACTTACATCGATTCTAAAATTTAAAATAAATAGGTAAGTATCGGGATTCGAACTCGCACCTCCCGAATGAGAGGCAACGGTGCTAACCACTAACCACCGACGCTTGAAGGAGCTAGTTATAAGGAAGCAAAGTTCGGTACCTCTTAATTACTGACTATCGCGTGTATCCTTAGAAGTTAGAACGCCAGTGAGGGTCTAATTAATAAGTACATCCTACGGGAAACTTACCAAGGCGAGCCAGACTTTGCGGACAGCGAACACATTGTGCATAGTTACACTTTGTATCGATTTCCTATTAGCTTAGTTAGGCAGAAGCTACTCAAAGTGATGCATTTAGTAGCATTTCAAAAATATTCAAACGCACTTAAATATTTATGAAATAAAATCATCATCATCATCGCAGCCGAAAGACCTCCATTGCTGGACAAAGGCCTCCCCCAAGGATCTCCACAATGATCGGTCCTGCGCTGCCCGCATCCAGCGACTTCCCGTGACCCTCACCAGATCGTCAGTCCACCTCGTGGGGGCCTGCCCACACTACGTCTTCCGGCGCGCGGTCGCCATTCAAGAAACTTTCTGCCCCAACGGCCGTTGGTTCTACGCGCAATGTGCCCAGCCCATTGCCACTTAAGTTTAGCGATTTTTCGGGCTATGTCGGTGACTTTGGTTCGCCTGCGGATTTCATCATTCCTGATTCGATCACGCAAGGAAACTCCAAGCATAGCCCTCTCTATCGCTCTTTGGGTGACTTGCCAACTTGAAATAAAATACCAATAAAATACTTTGACATAGAATTAATCTATACTTAATATTATAAAGAGGAAACATGGTACAAAGATAGAAAAGACCTTGGGGAATATAGACTACCTTTTACCGCGGGAAAATTCATCATTTCGGAATTAGGAGAGCCGCGGGGCTGAAAGCTAGGTTAATAAGTCTTGCTCAAACCAAGATTGACTCTCGTCCCACACTAATCTATCTTCTTCTTCTATCTTCTATAAGTACTCTAATAAAATCAATTAAGAATCGGTGTGTCTGTACATTGATTTGTTTTTCAAAAAACAGATTTTAGGTGATATTATATTTGTATTGTAAAGAGAGTGTAGTGAGAGGCATTGTAGGTTTTAAATAATATAATGGAGAACAAAATATATCATGATATATACAGAACCAAGGAAAGTAGTAGAAATAGAATAATTAAGGCCTGACCTTAGCAACAATACCGCCTTTTTACAAATTCTGTTTTTCTTAAAACTATTTGTATCCAATAAAGCGTATGTATACATTCTAATCTATGCTCGATATTGTTTTTTTTTTTTATTTCACTTTATACGTAGCGAAGCACGTACCGAGCCGCTAGTATTAAATTTTAAAAAATAACGAGTTGTAAGAAACTCGGAATAATGAAAGTCTTCACTTTTTTGTGCAGATTTTCTAATTTCACATTGTAATACTCCTATTTCCAGACTAACTCATGTGCTACCAACCACGATGCACTTTACTAAGCAATATGAGACACAAACTGCTCTAACCCAATTTGAACAAGCAGAGACTAGAGTAAAAACATACTTAAAGCGATTCTTTATGTTCTCAGTGGCGTAAAGTATAAAGACAAACTGAGTTACACAACTTATACAACTGCTAGTAACTTACCCGAGGCCGCCGCACGAGTCAGTGCAAATGTAAAGGAGCCAACCCGCAGACGATATCCTAGTTTATATGCAGTCTGTAACACAAGTTCCGCCCGCTTTCTATGGGTCAGATTGCATATCAACTCGGATATTGTCCCGAAGGCTGCTCTTTCTTGCGTCTGTGAGTTCTCTTAACTGGCTCGAAAAGTACTTAGTATTGTCACGTATTGTGGAACTGTATTATATACTCGTTCTTTTCGACGACGTTTCGTACCAATGTGTTTTCGATTTTCGAATTCATATGTACGTTTATTTGACGCTCTTACGGTGAAGGAAAACATCGTGAGGAAACCTGCACACACCTGCGAAGAAATTCAAAGGTTGTGTGTAAAGTTGACCAACCTGCACAGCTAGCCAGCTTGGCCGACTAAGGCCTTGAATTCAGGGTAGGCTCGAGCCCCTCGGTGGGGACATATATGGGCTGTTGATGATGATGATGATGATGACCTGGTGATGGTCGCCTAGTAGCTAGGACCGTTATCTGTTATTCAAGAAGTTCGGGTTCAAACCTCGGCCTATACCAATGTGTTTTTGACTTTCAAATTCATATACGTTTATTCGACGCTCTGAGAGTAAAGGAGAACATCATGAGGATGCCTGCACAAGCCTGTAATGAAAGAAGTAGACCAAACCGCACTAGGCCAGCGTGGTCAACTAAGGCCTGTTCACTGTAATTCAGGGTAGGCTGGATGGAGCCCCGCGGTGGGGACTTACAAGTAAGTAAGTAAGTAACGCTTTATTGCAAACACATAAAGAAACATCAATCATCATGCTCAAAGGCGGTCTTACCGCTGTAAGCTGTCTCTTCCAAACAACCTTGTTGTAGAGACAAAAAATAAAAGACTCACAGGGTATACTAACGGAAATAAAGGATGCTTTGAACACAATATATGGAATCAACTAAACAAAAAGTAAAACAATCAAATACACATCACACACACACATCATCACATTATAAATCATGACGTAGGTATCAATTAGAAGTATAATTTACATATATATATACTCCAATTTACATGAAATCCACGTATTTCAGAATGCAAAGGATTTAATGAAATCATTCGTGCGATATTTACATATCCATTAACCGGATAATGCGAGTGTCGTATAAAATAATTCGATGCGATTCGTCGTTAGAACCCCACTTCCGAATTGGAATTAATTCATTACGCTTTAAATAAATTTATATTCGGGAGAACGTGATTTTTTGTGGATATAAATAGCTTTTTTTAATATAATTATGTTACTATTATGAGCGTCGTTGGCGTTGTGGCATTGTGTTGTGGCATCGTTGTTGGTTCAAGAGGCGCGGACTCGAAACCCAACACGTTTTTTTTTGTACGAGTATTGAACATTTGTTTTTAGAATTTATACATTACGTGTATTCGTGCTTTTAGAAAACTTTAAGAAAAATATCGTGAGAGAAACCGCAAACTCCTCTGAAGAAATTCTAAGATTGTCTATAAAGACTGAGCGTGATCGACTAAGGCATGTCAACCCTGAATTAAGAATAGACGCGAACCCCTTAGTGGGGACATCAAACAATATTAGCCTAAAATAGACCACGGTTTTGCCATTGTTGTTGCCCTGTGTTAATATCTAAAAATGTAAAATCAATTCAGTAGGTACATTTTTACTCCAAATTTTCTTGTTATTCGAAGAATACTTATTTTCTCCCAAAGATTTTGATATAAAACCAACGCCTCTTGATCTTCGGATTTATATAAATCAGAGAAGACGCAATGTGTTTTCGTGTGACAAGGTGGGCGATTGCGAACCGTTCATCGACACGGCCGTGTCGTTGTCAGGAGGAAATCCCTCTGAGGGACGAAGAGGAGCTGAAAGAGGGTCCGATGAGGGTCATAGAAGAGCACCGAAGATAGCAATGAGAGTGAAAACATAGACAATCTCATCGACCTCGCTGTTTTTTCTTGCTCCATAGACGTAAACTTATTGTCAATCAACAAAAAATATAAAAATATCGTATTGAAGAAATAATTGATGGAATGATTCAAATATTAGACAAAGCATACTGCTCTATCCCTTGGAAGTCTATAATAAAGTATATTTATAATGTATTGTGTCCCAAGGAAGTGTTTCCCTATTCTCGAGTTCATCAAAGGATTTTCCGCTGTTGTTTAATGCTACACATGCTCAAAAAGGAACCCTGCTGCCCATACCTGGCATAGTATCAGTATTCCATAAGCATGGGGCAACTTTCAGAATGTTTAAGTACACATAATGTATTTTCTTTTAAAATCACCCCTAAATTTTTTTTTATCAGATTTATTTTTAAGTATGATTTTAGAGTAAACTAGCTTCCCGCCGCGGCTCCGCCCGCGTTAATAGTTTTTCCCATAGAAATGAGAAATTTTCCCGCGGTAAATTGTAGCCTATGTCCTAAAGTCTATTTTAACTTTGTGCCAAGTTTCACCAAAATCGGTTCAGTACTTTCGGAGCCTATTCGATGCAAACAAACAAACAATCAAACCTTTTCTCTTTCTAATATTAGGATAGATTTTATGTGTGTAGGTTAGGTAAGTACTAATTATGATTTATTTAAACAGAATATGAACTCAACTGACCTAGGGAATAAATTGTATTTTTGTAATTATTTTTTTATACATGTAAAATTTATAAATGATTGCACTATGTAGTTTCAGGATTTTTTTTTCAATTAAGACAGTTTCTTTAATTTTGTGATAGTATTGCATTTTAAATACCATTACGAAGGTGATAAGGTAGGTACTAAATCAGATTAAGAAGAAAACAAGAGCAGGTGTTATGTTAAATAGTATATAATATTATACCAGTTATAATTTTAAGTAGTAAATAGATAGATAGATATAGATAATAATAACAATAAATCATTTGTTGTTACTAGTCTTCTCTTGGAGCTTTATGAGTATAAAATTTAATAATATAAAACTTTATTTTTCTTTCATTAGTTTTCGGCTATAAATACCCCCACCAGACACCACATAAAACGTTGATTTATGCGATATACCATGTCCTTCGATAAAAGTTTAACTTTTTGTAATAAAATCTGTAAAAAAAAAACTATAGTATCAGATTAGATTGATGAGCAATGACAAACTAAGCATGTCTGTACATAAAAAAATTAAAAGCGAGGCACTTGTCCGTGGAGTAATCACCACCTCTCTCTGTCCATAGCCAGCTTCTTGAGTTCCTGGTATGACATAACCTCAACTTTTTCCTCTATTTCATCTAAAAATGAACGTCTTAATCTTCTACGTCCTCTCCTGCTGTCTATCGCTCTCTCCATTACTATCTACTTAAAAAAAAAGTCATATTGTCCCAACATTTTTCCTCTTCTATTTTCCTTCGTCTCCAACATCACATAAATCTCTGTACACATAGATTTTCATATAGATGTTTGGGAAGGATATAGGCTAACTCTTGGCTAACTTTTACCACACTGCGTTACAATACTTCATCCCCATGGAAAAACATCTTTAAAGCTGCGAAGAGCGCAGATTTTCCTCAATTCAATATTATTTCTTCCTGGCGCTTTTTTATTGTTGAAATATAAAACAAAAAAATATTTGATTGTTATAAATATAAATAACATAAACAACATTTGACAGACAAGAGGCTGAAAAGAGTTCCATTATTCCTCTTTTAATATGGGAGAACCTCCGCCACAGATTAAAATCAGGGATCCTTTCAACAATTAGTGAGAGCCAGATCATGATTACACTTAATCTTGTTTAGTTTATTATACAACTAGTTTTTTTAATTAATGCATATTACACACTTTATTCCTAACTGTCTCTGTCTGTGGTAGGTATGCCTGTGTATATTTGATACAATCTTCTTGTTGTCGTCGGGAGATACTTTGTTACGATATATTTCCAAATTAAACAGAACCATGTGTCTAAAACATTGATACGTAATTGACTCAAATTCTGAGTGTCTCTCTGCAGTCCTCTGAAATCTCCTGTCAGCCACTGACAGGAGATTTGAGAGGGGGAGGACAAGGCCATGGACTAGTTTTTATATTTTTATATTTTTGAACCGGAAATTGACTGACAGAAGTTTGATGGAATTTATTCGATAATTCAGGCAAATTTTACAACAATACCTATACTTTTTTAAACTTATTTAAAACTTTGAACGGTACATTGACTTTTTTGTCATTAATAAACTATTTATCGCAACATTTAAGTCCATAACAAGATGATTCAGAAATCCAACCTCCATATTGAAGATCTTAAATATCATTTCTGTGTCATAGATTATGATATAGCCTCAAATGGCAGGCAACGTCATACAATGTTTATTTACTTTCTGATACAAAAACAAATATTGAATTGATAGTTTTAAGCCATAATAATAATTAAATTGCAATAATTGTTACACAGAAGTTTAATATACCTAATCAAAAAGAATCACAATATGAGAAGTTCAAACTAAAAATAGCAACAACATCTGTAAATAATAAAGCATTTCTAATGTCTTTGCTCAAAGCCTAAAGCGTTTGGAATTATCACTACATAGTATAAAATAAAGTCGCCTTCTCCGTCCCTATGTCCCTATGTCCCTATGTCCCTTTGTACGCTTAAATCTTTAAAACTACGCAACGGATTTTGATGCGGTTTTTTTTAATAGATAGAGTGATTCAAGAGGAAGGTTTATATGTATAATACATGCATAATATACTGAAGGATAACCCACAATAACCATTTTCCCGTGCGGAGCCGGGGCGGGTCGCTAGTATAAAATAATTTATTTATTTAACCATTATTGTACACAAAAAAGAAGAGGACACAACAGCTACCGATTATATCCAAGGAAATGTCTTACAGCAGACCAAGGAAGCAAGAGAAAAGTAAACACAGAAAAGCGTAACAGAGACGTACACAATAAACTGTATACGGCTTAAAATAACTGTTTGATAGTTTCATACAAGGACGACGTTAAAATTGTAATTTATTTGATATGTATTGTTTGTTTTCTTGAAACAAAGACTGTGTAAAACCTTAGTTTAAATATATTTATATCACAAATTTAAAATTGTATAATGTACCTATATTTATTTCGTATAGCTTTGTTATTGTAATTAAAGTACGAGTATTAATAAATCAGTCTCGTTAGCTTTATTTCACAAAGTTTACAAAGGGTATTTTCATACTGTATGTAAGGAATAATTTTTTTTTAAGAGAATTCTTAGTACAGTCTTAAAGCAGGTAAAAATAGGCTAGGCCTTTTTCTGATGGATACATGTTTAAGAAAATCATACTTTAATATAGTGGAAATATTTATATTTGTGTGTGTGTGTATGTGCGTGCGTACGTATAGCATACGATTGTAATGTATAAACTCAAAAACTACTGAACCGATTTCGAAAATTCTTTCACCATTAGAAAGCTACATTTACCCTAAGTTACATAGGCTACCTTTTACCCCGGGAAAATGCCTCATTTCCACGGAAAAGATGTAAACGCGGGCGGAGCCGCGGCGGAAAGCTAGTTCATTAATAATGATTAAGATCTTTAGGAGAAGTCACGTATATTCAGTATAATATAATTTCAAGTAAAATATTGCACGAAACCTAAATATTTTATGAGATATTAACATTTATAATGTCGTTGGTGGCACGGATTATGGCAGTTTGTAAGACTCATTTTCCTGCGGTCACGCTGCACATAATACTGGATTTTTTTATACAATATTCATTTTATACGTTAAATATATCCTCTATTTTCAAAAACAGTCATCACTTTTAAGTATTATTCATTTTTAAATTAAGGAGACTTATCTCTCGACACGGCTTATAGTGACAGTTTCAAAATCAGCTAAAATTTGCTAGGCCTTTTACTTACAGATATATCTTCAAAACTACTTCATGAATTAGATCAAAATTTTAAAGAGATGTCACGTATATTTTTAAGTTCTAGTATCAAGTACAATATTACTTCAGACTTGAATAATTTTAAAGATATTAACATTATATGTCGATGGTGACACGGATTATAGTAGTTTGGTAGACTCGTTTTCCTTCGATCACGGTGCCAAAACTACAAAACTTTTAGATACAATTTTTGTTTAGCACGTAAAATATATCCCGTATTTTTAATATCAGTCATTAGTTTTAGTATTATTCAAGTTTTTCAATGAAGGAGATGAATCTCTCGACACAGCTTGTGAAGTCTGCAGAGACAGAGGTTGAAATTTGCGAGACCTTTTTTCTAACGGATATTATGAGAAGACGGCTTTATAAATAGATCTATTTTTTTGTAAAAATGTGTCATATATCCTGTAGTTTTAGTATCAGTCATCAGTTTAAGGTAATATTATATATTTGAAGAGAAATCGGTCCCGACGACAAAGCCACGGCACCAATTGTGGTGCCGTGGGTTTGTCGTCCATTTTTTTTTAATTTAACTTCAAAATCAATTTGTCGGTCGTGACATGAGACTTCAGAGGGTCAAAATTTGGGCGCGAAACAGAAAGAAGACCACCGGAAACCTCCTGAAATGTCGTTAAATAAGGACAGAAAAATGTATGACGTCAATATATCTCTGAAAGGTATAGTTTTTAAAACATTAAATCTCCACAGATTATCGAATCAACTGCTATAACTTTTACACAACCACCCATCAACATATGACTAGAAGCAATGTTTCAGTGTAATAGTGTTATTGTGTCATTTTATATTGTCATGTCTTTTAGTGCATACTCCTTAGCAATGTTGGCTTTGGTCAGAGGGTGCGTGTCAAAGTTTATTTCAGAAAATGACATTGACATGTTTACAAAAAAGAAACCTCAGTAAACCTCATAAGATCCTCAATGAGCCTCAGTTACCTCACAACTGGACCTCTCCCTCCGACAAACCTCTTGACAACGACACGGCCGTGTCGTTGAACGGTTCGCAATCGCCGCCAAGCTTGAATGGGGTGTCGACATAAAATATGATCGTCGAAACCTGACAGGACGAATAAATATGAATCTCAGTGAGAAAACAAATATTATTATTGTAGCGTTAACGTGACTACAGAAACCTTGGAAAGCCCGCGTCAAAGAGGAGAAGTGTAAAAATGGTTGTCGTTTTGTACCATTCAAAAACGCACCACCACCGTTTCATTTTTATTAGAAAGAAAATATTAGTGCAAATTTCAAAAAAAACATCAATGAAGTGGAGTCATAATTTACCTTCGCATATACTACATTATCTTTACATATATGCAATACAGTGTCGGCCGAAAGGATGAATACTGAAAAATAAACAAGAAAACTTCTACAAAAACATGTTTTTTGGGGGTTATGACTAATCTCAACCGAAAAAGGCAACTGCTGGACAAAGGCCTCCCCCAAAGATTTTGCACAATGATCGGTCCTGCGCTGCCCACATCCAGCGGTTTCCCGCGAACTACCAGATCGTCGGTTCACCCACGCTCCGTCTTCCGTCATCAATCGGAAAATAAACGACTTCGCAGTTTTTTTTAAAACCATAAGAGTACGACGACACGAAAAGCCGAATAAATGTTGCAATCTCTGTATCAATCAGCTGGTAGAAATCTCAATACAATACGAGTAGTTATAATTAAACAAAAACATGGTTTGGCAATTATTGAATTTGAATTTTAAATTTTGAAGTTTTGATTCATGAAACATCTTATAGACCAGTAAAAACCGACTACTAGCAGTTTGAATTGAAGAGTGAAGCGACAATTTATCGCAGAGATGTGATCCAATCGCAGCGAGGCTCGAAGGAGATGAATGGTGCCTATCTATTCCCTACGTCTTTACTGTGATAAGAAAATTCCAACACTGGCGAATCTTTCTCCTCACCGTTTACTTTGCGCCATAAAGGTGAATGACGTCAGAATAAGCTTTCCCTTTGTAGAAAATTTTTGATGACGATAAAGATTGTATAACAACTTCCGAATTCAAGCGGTGGCATGGCATGGCAATCGCTTTCAGTGAAGACAAGAAAATATGTACTATAATGTAAAAATATATTTTACTTGAAAAACAATGATTACAGATAACGTTTTTTTTTCGCATATAAGATTCGTTAAGATACTTTAAAACTATTACAGATAAAAATATACACGATACTTGTATATTTTTAGATAAATGTCATGTGTTCTTTGCAGCCAATTTGGTTATTAATGTATAAAAGGGGAACATGAGACATACCGACAAATTATTAGGCCCCGAAATTGTGTGAATATTATAATCCATACTTCCTAACATTATAAATGTGAATTGTGTAAGTTTGTCCTTCGTTAACACGGATCGACCTGATTTTTTCCATAGACAGTGACAAAGGCTACTTTTTTATAATTGTAGTTAGTAAAATATTTAACTTTTAAGGCTATCAAGACAGACAATATTCAAAACGTCATTGCTTGTTTATTGAGTGGGTTTCAAGGTTAACCTACCTCACAAACCCTGGTGTCGGAATGGTTGAGCCGCCTTAGGCTTCCGACATGCTCGTATAATGACTACATCCGTAGATAGTAGCTGGGACCAACGGCTTTACGTGCCTTTCGAAGCACGGAATCATCTTTCTTTTTTGGACAATCAGGTGATTCAGCCTGCAATGTCCTAACCAAACTGGGGAAAGTCTCCCAAAGTGATTTTTGTTCGACAGATCCCCACCGGGATTCGAACCCGGAACATCGAGCTTTTGACCACTCGACCACGAAGGTTGTTAATAAAACGTCATAAAATCTATCGTCATTGAATTAGAGAAATTAACAACATTTCATTTTTCCAACACCCTTATATTTTTATCTATATTAAAACTAGGTAAATACGATACCCATATTTTTATTTTTTTAGTAATACGATCATTTTTATTTATAATTTCGAGTTTTAAATATGTCTCCTTAGAGTATAAATAGAAAAAAATCAAGTATGTCTTATTCTTAAAAGTCGTGAAGGACTGATGACGTCACAGGTATACTGAATAAAGTTTAATGCATGAGCTGAAACCGCTTCCCATTACCTGGTGAAAATATAGGCATTAGGCACCGAACAGATCAAAGCGGATTACCCAATATCGTAGTCTGTTTAGCTCTGGGACTGCGTGGTTCGTTCCTGAAAAAAATGTTAAACCTTATACGAGTAACATCAAAACCGTATCATATTCTCGCTCATAGAGGTTCCTCAAAAACTAAAAAATTCTTTTTTACGCAATAATACTTTATTAAAAACAGGCATATTCAATTCGTCCGCTTTTGGCTGTATATAATTGGTTTGTTATTTGCGTGCAGGTTGCAGAAAATGTAACTCAATCTGCAATTTTTATCCACCTGTTTTAAAAACATATATTTCAGCAGATATGCTTAAATTGCTAGTTCTATTGTTTGTTTGCGATGCTATGGTACACCGCGGGGTGAACAATTTATTTATTTTTAAACTTTCATCTCATGTTTTGCTGACATAGGTTTTATAGATTATTTTATTTAATAATAGAGGTTTGGACCGATCGTTGTGGAGATCCTTGAGGGAGGCCTTTGTCCAGCAGTGGACGTCTTTCAGCTGAGATGATGATGATGATGATGATGATGATCTTTTACTTCTATATTTCTCCTAATTTGAAATACAAATTGTGTTTCGTTAATGCTCTTTTGCTTAAGAATCTATATAGGAGGAAGCTAGAATTAGAATTCACAAAGAGATTCAGTTGTCGTATATTATAGATCTAGAATCAACTCTCACTGGTAGTGCTGAGGTCCTTTTATTGGCTGGAGCCTTGATGTAGAAGTTCAAATTCAAATATTTTACATTACTTCATTATTACTCCATAATATGTTAAGATGGTAACATTTAACATAAATATGATGTCATATGGATCCGGGAAGGCACCGCAACTTATAAATATGAGCTTAAAAACTAGAGAAAAGAATAACAAAAAACATAAATCATCTATAAAAAATGCTAATACTATTTAACAAAGAACTCTTTGCAGAGTGTAGTAACATTTACTTACGAGGTACTCTTTAAGGCTTTTTAAAATATATTAAAGTTATGTTCATCTTGTATTGCTTTCGGGATATTATTATAAATTTTAGCTGACTTTATGTTGTCCTTTTGGGAAATGGTCCTTATTAACCAAAAGGGCACTGGTCCAGTACTAACCATTTTCCATTTGTTGTTAACAGCTTTTGAAGAGTTTATGGGGTTATGTGAAGTCCCATGTAGATAAATGATACTCCCAATCAGTGTTAGATCAGAAGTTTTATTGTAAGACACCCCAAAGTAGAGTCTCTGACCCACAGTTTATACAATTTCCACAGTCTAGCACGACAGTAGAAACTTATTTACAAAGATTCACCGAAGAACGCTAGGCGCCAATCGCTCGAGTAGATACTTAGGGATCTATCACACAGAGAGCGGTCACGCGGTCAAGCGTTCAAGGCGTTCTTTGTGTTGTATTACGTTACATAGATATACTCACACAGGAAGCGTTCGACCGTTCAACAGCGAGCAAATGGCACGCTCGAACGCAGAACGCGAACGCAGAACGCTTGACCGCGTGACCGCTCTCTGTGTGATAGATCCCTTAGAGTGAATATCAGACTCAATGTCTATTGCAGTGTTGCCCATTCTGTCACTATGGGTGCGTTCAGCAATTGAACGTCACCACAAGCTATTTAACACTAATTTGAAACTGATGGTAACCTAGAATACCTTAGTATACCTAGAATACATAATGTAGATACTTACTGTAAATTCTTAATTAAAGGAACTACATAAGTATTCACAGTAGGAAATCACTGCGCATTCTAGTTTTTGTTAGTAAACTTCTATCAAACCAACCCACTGGAATAGTAATCGCAGCTTAGTGGGCCGCATTCAGAAGTAACTTACTTTTCCACTAATAAGAGGTGTTTATACTCAGTTATTGGTTGTGTTTGGAGACTCAAAATTCAGTAACAACTTTGTTATAATTAGTAGATAAAGTTTTCTTTCTTTTTCAAGATCCTTAAATAAAATAAAAAATAAACAATGTTGTCGTTGTTGTTATTGGTGATCCTTAAATAAATATTAAATGTGCCTGGAGGCTTTAAGTCTAGTCTAGAATGAGTGTTTAAAAAATTTTCTAAGATATTTTACATACAAGATATTAAAACATCCGTTTGTGTGTTAAAATTCATGTTGTAAGACCGTCAATGTAAGTATATAAGGATAAGAATAAGAACACAACACTAAATGCACGATTAGTGGGTACATAAATAATACATAGTTTAAAAAACTAAAAAACACGCTTCCTGTCCGCCACCTTGGACGTCCGCCATATTGGATTTAAGTCACATGACTTTTTTTTCGTATTTCTGACAGCAAACCCTTTCATTTGATACCCATATCATGGGGGTGGATTTCAAACAGCCAGTTCGCCATCTCAGGGAGGCCGCCATATTAGATTTGTAATGACGTTTCTTAGCTTGTCATGTATTGTCATCAGAACTCAGTGCGTGTGCAAAATTTCATCCTAATCGAAGACCGGGAAGTGGGTCAAATTAAGATTCCAAGATTTTTTTAGATACAATAATGGGAAGGCCGCCATATTGGATTTGTAATGACGTTTCTTAGCTAGTCATGTATTGTCATCATAACTCAGAGCGTGTGCAAAATTTCATCCTAATCGAAGACCGGGAAGTGGGTCGAATTAAGATTCCAAGATTTTTTTAGATACAATAATGGGGAGGCCGCCATATTGGATTTGTAATGACGTTTCTTAGCTAGTCATGTATTGTCATCATAACTCAGAGCGTGTGCAAAATTTCATCCTAATGGAAGACCGGGAAGTGGGTCAAATTAAGATTCCAAGATTTTTTTAGATACAATAATGGGCAGGCCGCCATATTGGATTTGTAATGACGTTTCTTAGCTAGTCATGTATTGTCATCAGAACTCAGAGCGTGTGCAAAATTTCATCCTAATCGAAGACCGGGAAGTGGGTCAAATTAAGATTCCAAGATTTTCTTACATACATAGTTACTTACAAGTGAAGCTAATATAAAGCGTATAAAAATAATAGAAATCAAATAGGTACATAGTGTTTTGCACACTGCGAAACGACTCTAGCTCAGCATTATGTTGTATTGAGGTACCCACTGGGTGGGCACCACAATACAATACTGTTTTTCAGTTACCGACCTTTGCAGGTGACGCGCCCCATACAGACGAATTGCAATACAGTTATAATATAAAAAAAATACAAATCAGTACTAGATTTTACCGATGGAGATTCATAGGGGATTCCAGTTTGGAGTGTAGGTTAGGTTAGGTTAGGTAGGTTTCCTAGAAAATGGACCATCTCTAGCTGCCTTTCTTGTCGCTTGCATGCGAGAGGACTTGATGAGGGATGACGCTATTCGAGTGGCTGATTTCTGGGCCAAGACTGTCTGACTTTGCTGTCGACTCGAAAAGAATAAGAAGTAAGTTCTAGATAATTTACACCATACTGTGTCTACCTATTTTTAACCCCTGACGAAAAAGAGGGGTGTTATAAGTATAACGTGTTTGTCTGTCTGTCTGTCTGTGGCATCGTAGCGGATGCGCCGATTTTAATCTTGTTTTTTTTTGTTGAAGGATCAAGTAACGGTTTTGTGTCGGGGGTTATATTTTATTTTTTTATTTATGTGATTATAGCTTATACTCGTATTACACTCTAATAGTTAATTCACACATTGGAATGGCAGCGACGTGGCAAACATTTTCAGTGTAAAATAATTTTAATCTTAATCCACATACTAAAAAGACTGTATCGCTTGATCTTCGAAGAGTCCGTCGGCAGTTTCGAGCTATACTACGCGACCAAAACAATTAGACACATTTCAAACATGGCGTCACGGCCGGTCACGGGGATTAGTGCTGGGAATAAGGGCGAATATTGTACAAACCGCTTACCTGTCATGTGTCTAATTGTTTTGGTAGAGTAGTAGGTACTAGTCTTTGGATAAAGTTTAAATTATTTTACATTGAAAGTGGTCGCCGCGTCGCGCGTCGCTGCTATCCGGTATCATTCTGAGTCCACTCCTGCCGCCTGATCGATCCCGCCCAGTAAGCTGCAGTGAACGAGGTCTATCCTCGCCACTTCCACTCCTTTGTGAGAAAAACAAATGGCTGTTTTCGTACCCCAACGCCCGTTTATTTGACTAAACTAAAACGGTATTGCTGATATCCGTTTTTATTGGAAGTCTGAAACTGAACATCTGCGATTCATATTCTATTGTGAATTGAACCAACTAAACTTTTATTGGGTGTTTTGAAGACGACTTAAAGCACCAAAAACTTAATACATTAATAAGGAATGGTCAGCAACGTTCACCTGTATAACAAGTGAACCGAAGAGCTGGAATCCAGCCTGTTAAGGTTTGTAGACGTGACGTCACTATAGTCAATCGAAAAACATCGTGAGGAAACCTGACAGAGAAGACAAAATTGGTATACTTTCTCTGGGCCTACGCGGTTAATTAAGTATTCTTCATTCACCTCAAATTTATCCCTTAGCTTGTCTGCGATGACATAAATTATATTGTTTTCTTTGAAAAGTTTATAGAAGCAGGGAAGACGTTGAAGACTAAACGCTTCTTTTATCGGATTAATACGCTCCAGCTGATTTCTGCATGAATCGTTTAGTGCGCGAATTCTCAGATATCTTTTATGTCTTATCTCTATTAGATATTTTTATGCAATCTCTTTAGAAGACCATCTTTTGAAATTTTATAACGCGAATTTAAATTGGAAATATAAGACACATCTAATTGTTTTGGAAGGAGAAAATGTCAACATCGTAAACAGCGCTTGTGTAATTATAAACTTTTCTCAAAAATGCATCATAATATTTATATTATGTTATTCAAAAAGGACGCTAGAAAACTAAAAAGGAAGGAACCAATATTTTTAAAGCTCAAAAAGTTCTGGAGAGAATAAAATTTACAACACCTAGAATATTGAAATACGGAACCACAGAGAATAGGTTTACTGCCTTTGTTGATTTGTGCATGACGTCTCTCGTAGATGTACCCTTAAATATAGCATGAGATGAGATACCCTATTTGCCTATTATAAGACCGGTATACTACGAGTAGTTATTTTCGTATCAATGCTATGCTAAAAGTACTTGAGATTGTGTCTTAGATAAAGCCAGATTAGGTCAGTTGAAGGACGTTTACTCTTGGACAAAAAGATCCTTAGGATTTCGTAATTCAAAAACAAACAAAATATCATTATTTTATGTTTCACGTCCATCTTTGGGTCACGCATTACATTCTTCTTTTTAGTCGGTACACTCTTGCCAGAATGATCGTGGTCATAAATTGTGAATCGCGAAGAGTGATGATCTTGGTAAGACGGCGCCACTCCTTGCGGACTGAAGCTTTCCGGGTGCACTCGTGAACTGAACACTCAGTTGCGGCCTTTATTTCATCTGTAAACATAACATACGTGTCATCATCATCATCATCATCTCAGCCGAAAGACGTCCACTGCTGGACAAAGGCCTCCCCCAAGGATCTCCACAACATACTCATACATACGTGTACCAAATAACAAATAATCGGTCGTGTAGTTTCGGACGAAATCGGCGCTGACAGATGAACACACGAGTGGTCCTATGCGGGTGCAATTTTAGTTTACATTTAATTTACATCTACATTGGGCCCGCTTCTACATAAAATATCACGCTCTAACTTAAATTTAAACCTCATATGTCCCTTTCACGTTCTTAAGAATGAAAAGGGACAGGTGATTGTCAACTTAAATTTAGAGACGTCAAACATCGATTTTACGCGTAGTTCGCACTAATTTAGCAGACATTAAAAAGCATCTCACTTAAATTAAACTGAATTTGACAGCTGCGCTGCTTATTTTAATATCATTCACTCAAAATTAAATTCATGTATCTCCCATCCTTTTTTATATGAATGAGAGAGACTAACAACTTGAGATTTTAGCGGCCACGGCAGAATTGAGCGCATTAAGTATTTACTAACTAGGGGCAATAAAATTAAGTCCAAAATCTTTATCAGGAAAATATTTTGCTATCACAAAATATTATTTATTTAAAAAATCTCACCGTCTCGTTTTATTAATTATCTAACTTGACATCTACTAAATATAAATTAACATGAAAGCTACATACAGCTAATTAGTGTCATTCGTACTCTTATTTTAGTCAAGTTTCTATTTAGGTTATTCTGGCGAAAAATAATAAGGGCGGCTTTATTATTGTGAATTTAATGTTGACCCTAAGATGACTCAGAAGTCAAGTGAGTACAAATTATAATTATGTCAGAGACTGTTATGGTTTGTCTTGTTTTTGATGGATGCTGGTGCTTATTTGATCTTTGTAGCGTTCTTGTGTGTAATGAGCGCAGTGCCAATTAATTTTGGTCGCAATAAGGAGTAGGTACCTATGAATATTTACAAATAGCCGCTCCTTTGATGAGATATCAGACAGAGAAACTGACACAGATAGGCTAACACATGTGTACTCTGCAATGATAGAAATGTAATCGAGATTTTTACAATTAGAACAAAAGGTGTTGTTAGCGTAATAGCTAGGGTTATTGTTTTTTTTTATATTGAATATCGGTATAATAGTAATTTCAATCCCCGTTAATTTATATTTGACTGACAAATTCATATACCTATATTAAAGCACAACATCGACCTATAAAAATTTCAAATGTTGTATTATTAAAATCATTACATTATTATAACCATGAAAAATGTCTTAACTTATAATTTAAATAGGCAGGAATTTACAAATTTGATTTTCTATGAAATTCACTTTGTTTGTTCAGTGAAAGGGAATGCTATGTATAGTTTACTGAAATTATTTCTTAAACTTTTTTTATTTCTCTAAATAACGATACTACGAAACGCACATAATTTGCTTGCTCTTGGGTTTTATTTATCACTCGACATCAAAGCCATATTATTTGGGTAACTGTATAGTAAGAGGTGGGAGGTTACTGTCGTAATTAGTCTGGAAATAGAAGAAGGTTATTACGTTTCATCGTTAGAACTGCTTTGATGATCCCGTAAAAAAACTATGACCGTTTATCTGCCATCAATATTAAATATACTTTAAGTACCTACACGATGGGCCTTATGAAAAGGCTCAAAGTCACCCAAAGAGCGATGGAGAGGGCTGTTTGGGAGTTTCCTTGCGTGATCGAATCAGGAATGATGAGATCCGCAGGCGAACCAGAGTCACCGACATAGCCCGAAGAATCGCTAAACTTAAGTAGAAATGGGCTGGGCACATTGCGCGTAGAACCGACGGCCGTTGGAGCAGAAAGGTTCTTGAATGGCGACCGCGCGTCGGAAGACTTAGTGTGGGCAGGCCCCCCACGAGGTGGACCGACGATCTGGTGAGGGTTGCGGGAAGCCGCTGGATGCGGGCAGCGCAGGACCGACCGTTGTGGAGATCCTTGGGGGAGGCCATTGTCCAGCAGTAGACGTCTTTCGGCTGAGATGATGATGATGATGATGAAGTACCTACACCAAAAACTACATCCTTAACTGAGTGGTAAAATACTCACATTATGATGATTATGGGTTTGAATTCCAGTTGGGTACTCGCTGAAGAAATATCACTTTATGAAACTTACCCCAGGTGGTCCGAAAAGAAAGATGATTTCGTGCTTCGCAAGATATGTCATCCCTTTGTCGCGGCACTATCTAAGGACGTAGTCATTACACGAGCCATGTGAGAAAATTTTGGCAGGTCAATGCTACTACCACCAGGGTTTTTGAGGCGAACTGCAAGATACACACATATCTACTCAAGTAAGTACAGAGTCTGCCTAGTTAGGAGTCCATTGATCCTTTACTAACTGGATCTTACTACTTAATCACTGATTCTCTTTTCATAATATTATAGTGCTCAGAGAGTGAGTCAAGAGAAAGATTTATTGATCACACTTATGAGACATTTATATTATAGCTTTTGCTTGGGAAGCAAACTCTCTTGGATTACCCGGTTCTAGAAAATGGAAGCGTATTTATCTAAACACTAAGGTGTGCTCTACATTGATAAATTACTTCCCAATCAGTAATAGAGTAATTTGGAGTTGTCAAAGGTCTCGCTACAAATTGGAGGGTCCTCGGTTCGACCCTTGTCGATCTTGAAGCTCCTGCTCAATGATAATGATGTCTTACCATCCCTCATCCCCATCCACTCGCTAGCACCACTTAAGATACAAATCAATTTATTTTATATCATTTCCCTAATACGAGTTACCTTAAAGAAAATCTACTAGCTAGAATTTATTATTAGGAAGTGTATAAAGTATAAATTTCAAAATATAAGCAAAAAAATTCCGAAGTTAGGCGACCAAGAAAGAGTTTGTATAATGAATCGTGAGTGAATAAATGAGCGTTTAGTTTTACAGATTTTTGCGAATGATTAGAAAACATGTCATAGAAAAGAGATGAAACGTACTTATAGAAGAAGAAGATAATATAATATGAAACTTAGAAAGAAGAAAGTAAAGTATATGGCATAAGAAGGCAACATAATAAGATGAGGTCTATGTGGATCAATGTTAATACGAGTAGACTCTGAATGCAAAATTAAACGGCATAGACGTAAAATATACATTTTAAAGAACATTAATATTTCAATAATTGTCTTATCTCATTTTTATTTGCAAGCATGATTCGAATCCCTTCGTATTCCAATTTAGGTAAATTTCTTCCAACAAGTCGTGTACCCCGGAAGTAGGTAACTGAAGGCTTAAATCTTAAGCTCATCCCAAAGGCCACTCCAAGCCTCCCCGTGGGTGTTGTAAGACGAATAGGGGCTTGGGCTTAGAACCTGCGGACTAGTAACATTTTACTAGACACAAAAACTTTTCCCTAGCTCGTACTAAACGCTTTGCGTTGCCTTTTCTAGTGCTTATGGCCATAAAGTAGAATGCGTTTGTACCTTAAAGTAGTATTATCTCAGGGTAAGAATATTTACTCAAAGGTCTCGCTACAAATGTTTATTTAAGCATCTTTCAGGTTACCGTGTGTTGATCCATTAGATAACAGCGGGGAGTGGTTTTATAAATTGACCATGGTCCATGGTCTGAGAAAACAAGGTCTAACCGTTAGACTACGTGACTAACACAAGATTACGTCATTTCTACGTCATTTTGCCTATTCATCATTGTCGAATGCTTGTAATAGACAAGGATGAACAGCGCAAAATGACGTAGGCTTGTGTCAGTCACGTGGTCTAATTGTAAGACCTTGTTTTCTTGGACCATGAAATTGACCTATGCTTGTGTCACGTCACCTGACTTAAGAAGGAGCGGTCAGCGGAAAGCTCTAGCACTAAGTAACCACATACCGAAGATGACGAGTCGGTCCACGGCCTAATACGTTGGTATGGAAAACATCCTGAAGGAGATGGGGCGTTGTCTGAGAAGCACTGCCAATCAAAAACTTTTTTGTATAATTGAGCAAGCTTGATTGGTCGTATCTTTTTGACACAAGCATAGGTCAGATTTAAAATAAAATTAATAATTGGAAGCTGGGAGCAGGGCAGTATAAAAATATTATTTGGTGCATTTGAAAACATATTGTTAGAATTTATTCTATATTTTTTACCTAAATAGGTCAAATGCTACAAATAGCACTGCAGTTTAGAAATAAGTACCTAAATAAACCAGCCACCATACATTAGAATGTTTCGTAGCAGATAGGTCATGGGAAAAGGTAGTTAATGAACTTAGTTTGGCGTAATTGGAGTAGGGGCCACGTGTCCTGTAGCGACCCGCCTGCGACCGGCCCCTACAATCCGATTAGCGCCCCCTCTCTCACTATTCTGATTTAAATAGCGTGTATAATTCCGACCCTGTGTGTATTCTAAGGATATAAGTATGGTGCGTCGTTTAATTTGTATATATCTCATTTAGTTTTAATCTTATTAGTTAGTTTCATAGCACTTCGTTAAGACTTCTTTTTACACAAACTTTGATCTTCATGCTTAAGTTAACAATATACCAGTAAAGTTGATTATGTTAATATGTTATAGCCCATTTTATCCCAAGACAAAGGCATCTCTCAACAAAAAACACCATTCAATCAGTTAGTCTAATCGTCCAGTTAATATATATTTGTTCTGTATAATATAATTGAATTAACATGAGCGTATGTATGTATAGCGATGCAGTTTATAATATGAGGTGTTATGGATTCAGTAAACACAGCTGTAGATGTAGCACTAAAGTACCGCTACGCCGTAGTATCGCTACGCCGTAGTACTGCTACGAGCGTAGCATCTCTTACGAGTACCAACAGTGTTATAATGGGCTCTATTCCGGCGGCTAAAATATCTAAATTTAAGTTCTTGGTCTTTTTAGTTCATATGGGAATCGAAAAGCATGGAAGATGAATAAATCAAATTTTAATGTTGAATGAATGACATTTAAAATAAGAGTAAGCTATCAAATTCAGCGATGTTAACAAGTGCGAACTACGAGTAAAATCGATGTTTGACGTCTCTAAATTTCAGTTGGCAATCATCTGTTCCTGTTTTTAAATTTATGTAATACCACAGAAGAAAATAATAGTACTAACCCGTACAGAAAGGACACTCACCACAACTGAACAAGAATATAAACACGAAAATTTAGCATTACACGTGTAATACTCATAATATGAAGTCAAAATGTCAAAGGTCGGCTATTTAATATAATTTCGCTCACGTATTTAGATACTTGTTTATCTAATACGAGTACTTATAACTTGAATAGGTTTGTTAAATGAATAGCTTGTGATTATTTCTATCTACGTTTCTGGTACGAATGTACCTGAATGAATTTTCTTTTCCAATTAAGCACTGACAAGATAAAGTAAAAACCTGCTTACTCCATTACAGCACTGACAAAAGTCACATTACAATTAATGAATTGAATTGAATTGAATTACTTGTGAAAGCGTCAGTGGCCAAGTGGGTCGTTGACTTCCATTTGAAAGTTCACGGGTTCAAGCCTCAGCGCGCACCAATGTGTTTTCCATTTGTGATTAGAATGTAACAATGCAAACCAACCCCAACTATTTATTATTAACTAGCGACCCGCCCCGGCTCCGCACGGGAAAATGGCTATTGTGGGTTATCCTTCAGTATATTATGCATGTATTATACATATAAACCTTCCTCTTGAATCACTCTATCTATTAAAAAAAACCGCATCAAAATCCGTTGCGTAGTCTTAAAGATTTAAGCGTACAAAGGGAGGGACATAGGGACAGAGAAAGCGACTTTATTTTATACTAGCGACCCGCCCCGTCTCCGCACAGGAAAATGGTTATTGTGGGTTATCCTTCAGTATATTATGCATGTGTTATACATATAAACCTTCCTCTTGAATCACTCTATCTATTAAAAAAAACCGCATCAAAATCCGTTGCGTAGTTTTAAAGATTTAAGCGTACAAAGGGAGGGACATAGGGACATAGGGACGGAGAAAGCGACTTTATTTTATACTATGTAGTGATGACTAACACACATTTTCACGGGTTTTCTCCACGATTTCGTTTTAAATTGAGCTTGTGTGTTAGTGTAGTTAACAACTGCGAAAATCTAAGAATTTTCATATTTATTATTTGTTCTAGAATAACCTACCCTGGTTTCAGGTCTGTGCAGGTTTCGTGGTTTTTTCCGGATTAACCTCAAAATACGATAAATAAGCAAGCAAGGATAAATATCATACAAATCAGTAAAGCTTTGAATTTACAATAGACTACAACACAAGTGATTTTTTTATTTTATTGAGCAACTTTCCTTGAATTTAGAACAGACAAATTCAAGAATACGTTACGAGTATAACGAGGTGCGTTGCATTGCAACCTTATTTCCACCTCCTTTTCCATTTCTTTCTTGTCTATATTCAAACATTCAATTTTGGAATTCCTTCGTCTTTCATACGTCATCCTCATCCAATTTTATTTTTTCAGTTTTCCACTTGACTTCAGGCCTTGACGGCCGTATTTCTTGTAATTTTGTAAAGTATAAGCTGCATTATACGTACATACGTCAGTAAAGCGTTTCCACTTAAATAAACGTAAATAAACCAGTGCCAGGCAGTTCCCCGTGTATTTTACTACTACTAAGGAAACCTTCAATCTTCAGCCGCTCCTGTAATAATAATAATATGTGGGACAACTCACACACGGCCATCTGACCCCAAACTAGGCAGAGCCTGTACTATGGGTGTCAGACAGCTGATATACATACATTATATAAATATACAACATCCAGACACAGGGCAAACACAAGTGCTCATCACACGAATGTTTTCCCTGGGCGGGATTCCAACCCGCGACCCTGTGCTCAGAAGGCAGACGTACTACCAACTAGGCTACGGGGCCGTCAAACTGTCAACTCGCTAAGGTCCTGGGTGGGCCACAGGCGCAACAATGTTATAGGTAAAAACGTTAATTGCGAAGCGTGGCCGCGGGCGCACAGCTAGTTTCGTCTGGAAATATAAACATTGATCGAAGTAACGTGGCGATGGATTGGGAGCGGGACTCCCCCAAGTTCCGGTCCCGCCTCCAATTAACGGGAATATTCCCGTACATTCACCTACAAAACACGTTCGCACCTCAATGAACAAACAAAATAATGACTGTTTAATAAATGTTTGGTGACGTTTTATATTTCGTTTCTATTCATTTCGATAGTGACAACGTCTGTCCTAAAATCTCTGTATCAAGTTTAATAAAATCGGTTCAGTAGTTTTGGCGTGAAAGCGTATCAAACAGACAGAGTTACCTACTTTTGCATTTATAAATTAGTAGGAATTTAAGACATGTTAAAATATATTTTCAAAATCAGGTGTAACATAACTAGGTTCAGACGTAGTTTCAACTTGAACGAACTTGCCCCCAGCGAGGGCAAGTTGGTGCTAATTCAGCAAATAAATGAACATTTACTTGAGACTTGTCCGAACTTGCCCCTCCGGCTCCAAGGACGTGACGTCATCATAATTATCCTATTCAAGTTTGTAGACTGTAAGTTCATGTATAGGGTCTAACGAATAGTTGAATATGTTTCGTCTCGATTATTTCACTTCGAATGACAATTTCTGGTACCTAACAAAAATTAGCTTCTTTCGTTTTGTGTAGCATAATTAAATAAAAAAGAATAATCACGGGCAGAAATTGACGATGATAATTTCATACATGTCGTCCTAAACTTTGACCGTTTCATTAATTAAAGGTAAATATAATGGTTTAGGTAACTAATTATATAGAGTTTCTGTTGGTCGTTCTTCTCCACATATCCACACCGCTTTTGAACAGCCAACCATGAACAATCCGGTTCAAATTTAGTATTTAATTTATTAGCTGCGCCCGCCCTAACCGATTTTCTAGTGGGGATGAGGGATTTTTCCGCGGTTCTTACGTAGCTTATGTGTTAATCTGATGTATAATCTATTTAATAATATAACTACAATATCAACTCTGTTATTTATACGTGAAAGAATAACAAACATCCATCCACACACATCCAACCTTCTATTCATCCATCTATATTTATACATATTATAGGATTAGCTATATAATGTTTGTTATTCTTTCACGTATAAACTACAGAGTTGATATTGTAGTTATATTATTACACTAGCGACCCGCCTCGGCTCAGCACGGGAAAATGGTTATTGTTGGTTATCCTTAAGTATATTATGCATGTATTATACATATAAACCTTTCTTTTGAATCACTCTATCTATTAAAAAAAACCGCATCAAAATCCGTTGCGTAGTTTTAAAGATTTAAGCATACATAGGGACATAGGGACAGAGAAAGCGACTTTTTTTATACTATGTAGTGATATTATGTATTTATGATATTTGTAGGATTAACTTTAAGGCCGAAAATGCTTTCGTAATATCATGTTTCGAATAATAAAAATCATTTTTCTATTTAAATTTTACTAGCACTTGGTAATAATATCCTGTATTTAATTTGACCGCGTGGTAAGGTAGGTTGAATCTCAGTTACGATTGCCAATTAGAAGAAACCCTCAGAGACACGTTGACACGTTACGTGTTTGGTAAGTCCGGTGATCCATAGTTATGTAAAACTACGCCCGCGTTGGTTTTCGACATTTCCCGTGGGAATGAGATGTTTTCCAGCCTGAAAAGTAGTCTTTGTCACTGCCTCTGGCTCTCAATAAACGTAACAAACACAGACAGAATTACTTATGCATTTAACATATTATACTCCGCACACTCTCACAGTTTTTTCCCGCGGTTATTAGTAGGTAATAATTTTCGACTTTTCATATGAATTTTAATTTAGAGATGTCAACGTATGTTCCTTAGGGAAAGTTGTTCAGTTTCATGAGTACTATCACTATGTTGCGAACAAACAAGCAATTAAATTTCACGGTGTATAATTTTTTTTTGTAACAAACTGAAAATTTTTGGACTGTTTTTTAATAAATAGACACGTACATGATGGAATCCTTGTTTTATTATTTTGTTCAACAAACATTTCTATATTTCAGCTACTAAAGTGTAACTGTTATTGTTAGATAAAATGCAACATCTCTTCTAGTTTAGCAATAAGCAGCTGAACAGCTTGAAAAACTTTGGCGGACTTTGTGCTCATACATTCCGTGCTGTCGGCGTTCAGTGCTAGCAAGATCACTGAAAAACATGACAAGGAAATGTGATAAAAATAATACTCAGTATTATCCACTTTTCTTTTAAACTAGTTTGAAATTATTTTAAGCGATAAAACAGTCCTTATTACTTGTTACAATTTTTTCTACCTTACGAGTATATAATACAGAGAGCATAGTAAGTTAATTAGAAATTGGAGATTTTAATTGAATTGATATATGTTTGTAATTTGATACATGTAATATTTTCGTTAATCCACCTAATGTCGGCTATAAAACGGGTAGATAATGTAAACAAATTATTCATCCCCTTTCATCGATTGAAACCATCAAAATAATAAACGCAGTGTCTTTCGAATCAGTTCATAATGCAATATCAAGGTATTAACTATTTATTTCACCACACATTAAAAGAAAAGAAAATATAATAAGAGTCCACAGGAAAATAAGTATATCGTGTCATGTGACTCATGAATCAATTTGGACGAGTGTCTAAGCTGAACATTCTTTGTTATAATCACCAGCGTTGCATAGTTTGTCCAGCCAGATAGATGGCCCTGTGTGTGATAGCCCCAGACATTTATTAATTTTTCTAAATACATAGTATTTTTTCAATAGATCGTAAGCGGCAGTGTACACTTGTCTAGCGAATACATTGAAACAACCTTCGGGCAAAGTTCCCCCACGACATGAAAAATGCATTTGATTCGCGCTGCCGAGATCCACGCCTATTGGAGGATCGCACTTGGAACTCACTTTTTCTTGTTTGCATGATTTCAATAAAGTTTTCGTAAGGCGCGGTTGTCCTACATTTTATTACAAAATTGTTTGCGGCGGTAAAAGCTTTTTGTTGCTAAATGGACGAGAATTATGGGTTGATTTCGAAGTTATTTGCACTGTATAATGTCCAAGCTTTACATTGACGGCTAGGTTTATGATAATAAATATAATTTTTGTTCGATAATTACATAATTGCATATGCGTAAAACTAAATGTAATAAACAGATAACCCAATTAATTAATAAAGAGATACAATTTTTAATTTTTATAAATATTTAGTAGATCAATATTATGGGAACTTCGCTGAACGCAATTCTCAATCAAAAACCATTCTGCCAACAATACATTTTGAAAAGAACTAGTAAACCAAGGTATTACTGGCCACTTTGTAATTTAATTGTTTCGAAATAAGATTATAACGTTATAATTTTACTATAGAAGAATATAAATAAGGTTGAGTCTTATTTCGGAGCATTAAACTACAAAGTGGCGAGTTACTTGTAATACCTTAGTTTACCCTACTATGACAAAGTTTGAAAAGAGAAGCTCCTACTAGGGGGCCACTACTGTATGCCCTGTAGCTTACAACCTATTTGATTATAGCTCAGAATTGATTGCAAAATTTGCAAATATAAATTTAAAAACAACTACCTACTTAATATTTAATGAACAAGGCAGGAGACAGCTTTAAATAACGACCCTAATTTTGTACGCGATAATCAGAACTTTCCAGAATAGTGCAGTTTAGAATAACAGAAAAGTGTGCTGAAAATCCTGGAATAGAATAGATAGCGGTCCTTGCAGTCTCCGCAGTCTCCGTATTAATTCCAATTGTCTAAGAGGACACGTAGGCTCTTTTAATTGAGGCCTAGCCGCTACGTGTGGAGAGCAGTCTCATGAAAGTGGAACAGGAACGGAATTGAGGCTATATTATTCACAATTTGTATTTAAATTTATTATACTAAGCTAATGGAGGTAATGAAGTATTAAATTATACATATTTCCAAAATGAATGTTCTTTTTTTTAATTGACCTATGCTTGTGTCGAAAAAGTACGACAAATCAAGCTTCACCGGACCTGCAGGGAGCGCATGGCTCTCTACCCCAAAAAAATAATGTTCAGCATTGTTTAAAAATATTGTCAATAATATTTAAATATTAATAAAAGCATACTTCTAAGTATTGAATGCTAGATTTTTTGTGGCATGTTTGTTGAGAATATTACTCGCTTTCTTTGACTACTTCGACTTCGAAGTACCTAGAATATTAACATGCCAAACGCATGGATTCTATTGAACCTATTTCAATGGCAGACATCCGCCACTCACAACATTTTACTCGCTCTCCGGACCCATTATTCATGTGGTTTTTGAGTTGTTCCCTAGATGAGTGCCTGCACCCGATACAGTGCCAATAGTGTCTTGGCAAACCGCTGTCTCGAACTCGATATTATGTGCTCGGAATATTACAAATTCATTATCGGCTGAAATCTCGAACAAAAAGTGCCGACGTGGCCGGCGCTAGAGCAGCGGGAATGATCAGGAATCCCGAGGATCCTCTTTATGAGATTACGCCATTGTGCCGCAGAAAGAAGAATGCATTTAATATTTCAGTTGGGCTTTAATCCATACATTTATCAGGAAATTATTTGGAAGTTATTTAGAGAAGCTCCGCATTTAGTTCACTGAATATCTAAAACATTCTGAATGTAAAGCACTGGAATTTTGCAGTACAATATTGGTTGTTAAATAAATAACAGATGAGGTGGATTCAATTCAAATTTGGTAAGTATGGACGAGAGGACGCTGAGCTGTACCCCTACCATGAGTTGCTAACGAAACTTAACGCGCTCGATATCGACAACGTAAACGTGCATTTAGTATGGAGAAATTTTACTTCAGATAACTGTCAATAGATGGCGTAGTTTTAATTCCATACAAAATCGCGTTTACGCTCTCGCTATCGAGCGCGTTTACTTTGGTTATCAACTCATGGTAGGGGTACTGAACATTTTTAACTTTACACCGCTCGTATGTCCGTCGAATAAGGCATCTTACAATCGTAGTGCGCGTTTTCAGCTTACTTATTTCTTGACCATACCTGTTAGTTGGCATTACAATGAAAGCACAAACTATACTTTTTGCTTCATACCTACCATCATAAGACAATAGAATTATCACAACTTTAATTTTTATTTCTGATTGCTATTTATTTAAAAACCTCGCTAGTGTGAGTCACATCCCATTATTAGTGTAGTGTATAGTAAAAATAATACACACTCGTAGAAAATACAAATCTGATTACTGTTCAAAAGACCCTCAACCCTTATATTAAAAATTACTATAATCCTAATCTTTGATTAATAATAATAACCAACGAGGCAGAAGATTAAAAGCGACAAATATCTCTGTGTTATACACTGTTCATAGGCGCGTCGCTTATTACTGAAAACAGCGAAATGGCTTTGGGAATCAGTGGATACTACCCAAAAAAACAGATGACATTTAAAATAGATAAGTACTATTATTTTAAACAAAAATATCAATTCTTGCAAAAATACTAGTCTTTCGAAAAGGTGAACATAGATAAGTCTGGTTCAAAACTTTTTTAATTTCTTTTTTGAAATTTAATATTTCAGCAAGATCAGTTTATTAGTACCGAAAAGAAAAAAGTTTGACTTTCTATGAGGAATTAGGAACGTTAAATAGATAACCTCTAGAACTATGGAGATAAGTTGTAATTTATATTATTTAATATTGTTTTGATTGAAATATGTATTAAACTATAAAACATATTTTGGGCGGTAGTTGTCGCAAAAATTCCCACATTTCGCAGACGGCTTGGGGATCACGCTACTTTTTTGCTGGTTTATTTAATTTTATTCAACTTTTACGACCTACAAAAGTCAGTTTGTTTTTTTTCTAAAGAGTTAGCAGAGTTTATAACAATAACGTATCATATTTATAATAATTGTTTATTCTAAGTATACGTATTGACAGCACATATTATTATTAACTGTACTTATGTGTTCTAACATGCGAAGAAATTAGAATACAAAAAGAACTTACTATATATTAAAAGGCACATCTACATTAGTGTAAACGAATGATCTGTAACTTATGGTGAGAAAAATACGGCTGTCTGAGGGATTATTAATCTTGCGCGTTTGATACGAGAAAAATATGATTTTCTTTGGCGCGAGGTCGCAGCGATGTTTAAGTGATGTTTTCTGTGAATAAGTAAAATAAATGATCGCGATACTGCCTCCGTGCTAATGTAAACAAGTCGGCAGCGAAGATTGTATGTAAACGTAGAGCAAAATCGTGTTGGTGAGATATTCTAGTGCGCGGGACTTGCGAGAGAAAAAAGGCTCCAAAACTGGAAAGTAAAACAGCAAAAAATAAATTTACAATACAATACACTACAAATTTATTGACACCAAAGGAGAACACATAAATATTACAATAGGTACAAATTTGAGTCAACAGGCGGCCTTATTGCTAAGGTAGCAATCTCTACCAGGCAACCTTTAATTTATTTATCATTATCAACCAAAATTTACTTATCATTAAAACTTAATAGGAGATTTTTTTAAATAAATATCGACAGTGAAAAGGCACTAACCTTTTGGCTTCGCCGTAATAGTGTAAAAAGGAGAACCTTCTTGAAAAAGTCAAATTCATATGAAATTAACTTTCAAGTTGCACTTTCAGTAACTTACTGCTTAACTAACTGACTGACGCTAATGAAATTAGGAAAATTGTTGCAGGGATGAAGGCTAAAAAATCATCTGGACATGATGATATTCCTAACACAGTTATTAAAGAAAATATTGATCTTTTAGCTGAACCTCTTGCTTACTTGTTTAATTTATGTCTGCAGCAGGGTATCTATCCTGAGCAATTTAAATTAGCTAAAATAATACCTATTTTCAAAAAAGGAGAAACAACAGACCCAAATAACTATAGGCCCATTTCACTTTTACCGACACTTTCAAAAATATTTGAAAAAGTCCTTAAAAATCGAATAGTTTCACATTTACATCTCAACAAAGTACTTCATACAAGACAGTTTGGTTTTCAGAATGGTGTTGGAACCACAGATGCTATTGACACTCTTATGAGTGATGTAATAGGAGCACTTAATCAAAAGGAAAAAGTTGCTGGTATATTTCTAGATTTAAGTGCTGCTTTTGACACTGTCAATCATAATCTATTATTAACAAAGCTAGAATACTATGGCATTAGAAACACTGCATTGCAGATAATGAAATCATATTTAGATAATCGTAGACAATTTGTAGAACTGCGGAAGGTAAATGAAGTAGGACGTGAGGTAGTACATACTTCTAAGTACGTTAAAGTTACAACAGGAGTACCACAGGGGTCTGTTTTGGGTCCTATATTCTTCATAATTTTCATAAATGACTTGATTTCTTATATGTACAACAATAATACTGATACCAATTTACAAATTGTGAACTTTGCAGATGATACTAATGCCATAATAACCGCGAAGAGCATAGATCAGTTATCCCATGACGTGAACGAAATACTTATTAAATTTGAACATTGGTTTAGGGCTAACAGTCTGAATTTAAATTCGGGTAAAACGAATGCAGTCCTTTTCAAGTCTACCTCTAAAAGAAAGGATGATCTAGCTATTTCCTTAAGTAAAGAAAAAATTTATACTTGTGACAAAGTCAAGTTCTTGGGTGTACATCTAGATAATCTGATGAACTGGAAACCAGAAGTTTCGTCAATAGAAAAATCTGTTAGCTCCGCATGTTTTGCACTTCGAAGTCTACGTGATGTTCTATCACTGCAACAGCTGAAAATAGTGTATCACTCTTTGATTGAATCAAAGTTTAGGTACAGCATTGCCCTTTGGGGTAATAGTTATAAATATAATATGCACCGAGCATTCGTTGTTCAAAAAAGAGCTATACGTACCATGGTAAGAGCACCGCCATGGGAATCTTGCAAAGAACATTTTAAGTCGCTAGGTATCTTAACATTACCGGGATTGTATATTTTAGTGCTTTTGACAGGACTAATGAAACGTAGACATATTTTTGAAAATGACGAAGAACAGGCACTTAGGAAAAATACTAGACGGAAAGACATGAAAAATATAATAGTTCCTAATTTCACAACCGTCCAACATTGTCCTCATTTCCAAGCAGTTAAGCTTTTCAACAAGATGCCTACGGAACTCAAAATTATTGCTAATATTCATACCTTTAAATACAAACTTAAAGCACTTCTTTTGAAAAAGTGTTTATATAGTGTAGATGAATTTTAACTGTTTATCCCTTTAAGAAAATATAATATTAAGTATGTTGTAGAAATAGTTTAAGTTTTATAGTTATTTAGGTACAAAATATTGTATGATTCAAACACAATTTAATAATTGTTTGTGAATTATTATAAATAAAATAATAATAATAATAATAACTTTAATGTCTACAGCACAGTTAATTCCAGTTTCAAGCGAATTAGTTAATTTAACTGAATTTTAACTTTCGTCGTTGTTCTTGGGAACAATTTAAGTGTCTGCTTTTACAAGTGTAATTACAGTCAACCACCTTTTAAGATGGCCAAATCTTTAGCTTCTATTTTTGTCTTTTTGCAACAAAATAGTTAGTTACATAATTATACAATATTATTTTCTTACACTAATTTTAGTACCTAGTTCACCTAGAGTACCTACCGCACGTTTGAATACGTCTAAAACCAAAAATAATAGAAACGTACCTAGTAGAAATAAAATGTGTATTTTACAACAGCTGAAAAAATCAAATGAATTACTCATCTTTTTTACTGAAAGAAGTTAAAAGTGTCATGTAGTATTTAATATAACATTTAAAAAATCACCCCGTCAAAAAGTAAATCTTTAATGATATTAAAAAAACGAGACTATAAATAATTCCGAAATTAAATCATCAAAAATACAAGAGATATTGTTTAACTTGGGAAGTCTTGGAAATAGATTTTTGCTGTAACCAGAGGAACTTTTTTATCTACCCCCTGATATATTTTCACATTAATCTGATGAAAATAACAGCCGCTCTACTTAGCTTGATGCTCGTAAACTTTTACTTGGACGAGATTACTAGATCTCATTTTTTAGAATAACTAAACACTCATAAATGAAAGATATGTTTAAAATTATTTAAGTAGGTAATGATCAAAGTACTTTAGCTATGTAATAAATAATTAATAATCTGTTAATTTTTGTTATTTCTTACATTACATAGTTAATAGATTCAGACATATATTTAAGTTTTCTACATAAAATAGCAAAGCAAGACGACAAACAGTTTCGTAATAAGAAAATCGCATTCGAAACTGTAAGTGGTTAAGGAAATTCTCGCTGCGTCAAAAACTCTCTAGGGCACAATCCAGCTAAAACTTGGGCCAACATCCGCATTGGCCTGCGCTGGGCTGAGTACACAAACGAAATATAACTGGCCCTAAGGAGGCTAAGCAAGCTAATGTTTTTACCAACGGATTGTCAGAGACGAAATGTTTAACAAAATCAGAGTTAAAAATTAATGTGCATTATTAAGTGAACTAAACTCATCAAAGTCTAACTGTATTTTTCGTCTTTATGTTGCCTGAGTTCGCTTGTTGATTTTTGTAATTAGTTATTATTATTATTATTTATAATTTTACTAACATACCTTTTGAGAAATTATAGACATTTATAGTCTGTTTTCTTTAATAAATTGTTTTTATTCGATATGGATGAATACTGCTAGAGTTTTAATCTGAACTTTCCACTATACTCGTTATCATCCGAGCCAAGGTCCAAATCAAACTGAATACGTCCCAACGCTCGTTGTGTTCAGTTAATATGGGATTTGAATATTTTAATACACTCAAAAGTCCATGTCGCACTATGTATATAATAAAATCCCAGAAGAAGAAGGAACCATTTGATAAACAACATGCAATAAATTATTATTCTTATATTCCTTTTACCAATGATCTGCAGGTACCAGTTACACCACAGATTACAACAGATATATTTTTAATCATTTCAATATTACACAATACTTTATACAAAAGGCTCGTCTTGAATTCAATATTGACAAGCCCCAAGCCGTGAGAGAAAATTGTTTTTATGGAATCCGATATGCTTCAATTTCAATTCTGTCGGATCTGTTTCCATATTCGGCGCGAGTAGAGAGCCGAATCAATTTGCCTTCCAATGAGCCCTCCACGCGGATTTTGTAATGCCATTTTATTGGAAAGAATAAAAGGACTCGAACAATATAATGGGGGTTGATCGTGACCCTCGGGGCTAAGGAAGCAAAAGAATCAATATTTACAAGTGTTGAATCAAATTTTGAAATAAAAGAAATGGAAAATATAAGAAAGAAAAAAGTTGTAGCATCGAAATCTTTAAATGGATTTATTATTGACAAAAATATTTATAGGTATACCTTTTCTTATTTATGGAGATTGTTACAAAATTTGTGACATCGTTTGAAAATTTACAAATGCTCTACATTATAAGGAAAAAGTTCAGTTACCGTTTGACAGTACAGAAACAATTGGAGTTATAAATGGAGCAGTAATTCGTCTTTATTTCTGTAAAAAAGCTCTGCGGGTGGTAAAAGGTGGACGTGGACAGTTACGTGAGTTAACTGAAGAAATCCCGGCGACCGCTGCACCGCATCCTAAGTGGACCTGACCCTTTCATACACTGCGAGCTAGGTGGTCCAAGTTTTAAGAGATACCAAGCAAAAATATATGAAAAATAAGGCAATTTAACACAGTAAAAGATTTAAAAAATACATTAAAATTTATTTAAACAAAGCTACAATTTTTAAAATGACACTGGTCTTCACACTAGGAAAAACTGTGTCGTGGGAAACCAGGCTCCTTCTCAACGACTAAACAATCATGGCGACTGAACAAAATAAAACAAAGAGAAAAAAAAGTACCTACCTCTACACAAAGAAAGAAAATTATTAAAACAAAAAACAAAAACAAAATCTACACATACAGATCATTGAAATGTGAAGTGTAAGTGTAGAAAAGGCAGTCATATTGTTAACGTAGCAATTCCTTCTAGACAACCCTTAACCAAAAGAATATGTGTGTCGCAACCCGATGGTAGTAGCCGTTTGATTATTATTTGTCTAAGCAATTATATACCGACTCGTGGTTATTAGCAAGCTGTTAATACTTATACCTCTCACGTCGCTTTGACAAGTATTTTACTAGGCTGCGAATTCAGACATATAATAATGTAACTAACTGCCTAAGCCTCATAGATATTACCAGCTTGCTTACAACTACGAGTCGGCATACAATTGTTTAGACAAATAAATAACAGACGGCTGGAACGATAGGGTTGCTACATCATGATAATATGCATGAAAACGACACATGCTTCGTTACTAACAAACTAAGATCAACGAAGCGGAAATGCATAAATTATTATGCTTGAAGCAGAAAACAACTTCCAACTGAAAACGTGATTTCAACGTTGATATACTCGGTTATTTAGAAAACTAATGTGATCTAGTAACGATACTGACTGTGCGTGCACTCAAAATATTAAAAAACACTGTATCAAATGTAAATTATTTAATTATTAATGTATTAAAATGGTGATGAAAACTTTTATTATATCTAAGAATTGGTACCACTTTTGCTCTTTCTGAATTGATGCCAATTTGTTCGTAAATGTAAAGGTAAATATGACTTGTCACAGATTAATAAATATATAGACTATACTGCTGCTTAGACTGTATGTACCTTTATTCAATTTGCACGTACATACGACACCATTTGGCTATTTGTCACATAAAATAATAACTATGAGTGAAATATTTAATAAACTGTTTTTTTTTAATATCTTTACCAAATAAACCGCTTACAGTTCTATAAATAAACCATGAAAAAGTTCATTAAGGAAAAATTGCATTCTAATTAACTTGAACTTTTCTGTACAACTAATTAAGGAGATGTAAAATGAACAAATTGATGTATTTTCCCGCTGCGTTTTTCGTTAACAGCGTCGGTGGCCAAGTGGCTAGGCGCGTTGACTTCCATTCCGAAGTTCGCGGGTTCAAACCTCGGCACGTACCAATGTGTTTTCGATTTTCGAATTCATATGTACGTTTATTTGACGCTCTTCCGGTGAAGGAAAACATCGTGAGGAACTGAGGAAACCTGCACACACCTGCGAAGAATTTCAAAGGTTGTGTGTGAAGTTGACCATCCTGCAGTGGACCAGCGTGGTCGACTAAGGCCCCTGGTGCTTTTTATGACTTCTGTAAGTCATCTAATCTGTGGCAGCCCTCATTTAGGAATCTCAGTATTTCATCAAAGAAATAGGCACCTGATTGTAAATATTCTTATTTGAATACTTTGTCGTGAACAAAATTAATTGAGCTGTGCTCATTACGCTACAGTAGTCAAATAAGTCGAACATCAAAGTTTATTATTTTCGATGAAATTATTTCAACAGGTATAACATTTACATCGAAAACAAAATAGCTGCTGTGATTGGCGTCGAGTTTTCTATATTTTCTGTCTAAAATAATTAGTACTTGTTAAAAAAATATCTAAATGTTGTATGCTGCCAAAGTAATTAGGTACTATGAATGAAACTAATACATAGTGCCTGCGTAAGCATTTTTGAGTCTTCACAATTTCTTCACAAAACAAACGATCTAAAGTTATTTTTAGACTACAAACAAGTGTAATTAATTGTTCTTGATCTCCAAGCAAAACGTGGCAAAACTCAAATAAATATTTTAACCTTTTGACGATTTCTTGGATTTGACGAAATACCCATAAAAATTGTCGCTTCATATTATAATGAACATAAGAATTTCCTTCTATTCCTTATAAATAAATTCCTTGAATCTTGTAAACGTGTACGACAATAATGCCAACGAATAAGAAAAAAAACCTTCCAAAATTAAATTTCCTCGACGTTTCTTAACATATAAGTGAAGTACTTATTCCCTGGTGTCTTATGACGTCACATCTTCTAGATAGCGGTGGGCCCGGCCGTGATTTTCATAATAAAGTGTCACGGACAAAGGATGTGAACCCAGACTGTCGACGCGAGCTTCCCTTGAATACGTAACCAGTTGAAGTCACAAGAGTGACATTTAGAAACAATGTTGCTATCTATACTTCTATCCTGTCGCCTTTGTTACTTTTTTGTCCCGAAAACGTAACTGTTATAGATCTTATTGGCTTATTTCCGTATGCTAATTTTTGTAAACATTCTTGTGATGAGCACTTGTATTTGCTTTGTTTCTGGATGTTGTATATTTATATGTGACGTTCCACGTGCAAAGGTACCTTATGGTCGGTATTGAGTTACGCATATCCCTGTAATCAGCAACTAATAAGCTATTCAAATCCAAAAAGATTATCATTATACTATAACCCGCCATAAGTACCTTTGCACGTGGAACGTCACATATATGTAAGTATATATCAATCAGCTGTATGATACCCATAGTACAGACTCTGCCTAGTTTGAGATCGGATAGGGGTTTGCTATCTCTCCAAATATTTATTTATTTTGTTTATATGAAACAACACAATATATTCAATTCTGTTATGTTTTTAGTTTATTTTTTTATTCATAAGTAAGTAAATTAGGAAGGTGTAGCGTAGGCAGTCTTTTTTTTTTATTGTTCATTTTAAAATACTTATTTATATTATTTTGATGATATTTTTTTTAATATCCATTCTTAATAATATTATAGGGAACACATGTAACAATGGCTTTAAACCGTATGTTTATTCTGGTATCATTTTTATTACATTTGTGAGTAGTTTTGTATCTCTAGGATATAAGCTGGTGGTTCTTTCGTTGCTATATATTTTTACCGAGATTAATAGTTTCTCTATTAGAAAATAGGAATTATTAACAAGTAAGAAAATGTGTTTGTTTCAACAAATTCTCTGTCTCGATAACATAATATATTATGTACTTGGTTAAGTTACAAAAACATTTTAGAGTGAAAAAGCTAAGTACTACGAAAAGTTATCCATTTCTTTGAGTAAATTCTCAAACTGTGTCATTTCTCGCCTGCTGTTCTACATTTCCCTGTCTGGTTTCTACTAGTGTTACCTCTGTCTCTATAGTTGAAAATACATCAGTCTCACTGTCAGTATTTGTGTACTTATCTCGAGTATTCTAGCACCCTAGCACAGAATAAATAATAGTACTAGGTACCCTAGTACGTGGTGGGAACACATTGAACTACTATTGTACTAGCGTACATAGAAACACCCGCAAAACGCGCTTATAGTAATAAGAATTTATTGTAGGTCGCGGTCTCCAACCTCTTGCTTTTGTTTTTAACCCCCGACAAAAAAGAGGGGTGGTATAAGTTTGACGTGTATATCTGTCTGTCTGTGGCATCGTAGCTCCTAAACAGATGCGCCGATTTTGATCTAGTTTTTTTTTTGTTTGCAAGGTGTCACAATCGAGAGTGTTATCCAAGAAAATATCTTCAGCCATTTGAAGATTATCAGCTCATTTCTAGTTGTTGAAAGGATCAAGTGTCGGTTTTGTGACGGTGCTTATTATTTTTTTTTATTTAGTGTTATTCTTCTCGCCGTGCACTCCGCCCGCCCCCGCTGCCGCCATGTTGGCGCATAGAATATTCGAGATGTCTCTAGTACTTGTACGTGATTCCTCAATGTTGGAACGTTGCTTTTGTGGACGCACATCACGTCCGGTAAAATCTTTAAATTGTTTCTCTTCTACTGTGAATTTCTGGAAATAAAATCTTTAGGTTACTACAGACGCTATTTATTTTTCCTAAATAATTGTATACACATATCACATCAGTTATTTCACTGAACAATGAATTCATTCAAATTGAAAACTAAATTAAGTTTCTAATTTAGATTCAAGTCAATAATCAGAATATTTTATTCGTCAAAATTAACGTAGACTTTTAAAGTTCACAACCTTTCTATCAGACTTATTGAGCTGCCCATGTACATTCAAACATAATAGTCTACATTATAGAATAAAATGTATTTATAGGTCTCCACCGAGGCTCTCGAGCTTACCCTGAAGCATGGAGAACAGGCCTTAGTCAGTCATAGACAGCCGCAGGCTGCTAATGATGATAATATGATGATGATGTTAGCGGGTTGGTCAACTTCATTCACACACAACCTTTTAATTCCTACGCAGGTGTCTGCAGGTTTCCTCACTATGTTTTCCTTTACGAACGTCGAATAAACGTATGATTGCGAAAGTTGAAAGAGCATTAGGTATACACGTATACACATATTGTATATACGTACTCAAGGTTTTATTATATGGGTTTATTTTAGGTTATATTTGTATTGTATTGTATTATATTGTTTAACCTACCTACCGTTTTAAAAAAAAATTGCTACTAAAATTATAGTAAAATAATTTATACAATTTTATAATTATACCAGATTTATATTACGTGTGTCTTAATTATGTATGTAGTTCTCTTAATTTAAATATCAATTCGCGCTGTTTGATTTAATAAAGGATTCGATATTAATAATTTATAGATGTGTACGTGAGTCGCCTTTATACGTCTGTCGCCGCTTCGCTTCACCCTCTAATGAATTTCAGCAGATTTCAGCTCGCGAGTGGATCACACGCGCTGTCGCTTTCGATATTTATTCAAACGCGTCAAAATCAGGAGCTTACGTAATCATTGGGCTCAATTCTGCCGTGGCCGCTAAAATCTCTAAATTTAAGTTGTTGGTCTCTTTCATTCATATGGGAATTGAAAATGATGGGGAGATGAATGAATTTAATTTTGAATTAATGATACTTAAAATAAGCAGCGCAGCTTAATTTAGTAGGGATGTTTTTAAATTCCTGCAAAATTACGCGTAAAATCGATATTTGACGTGTCTAAATGTAGGTTGGCAATCACCTGTCCCTTTTCGTTCTTAAGAACGTAAAAGAGACATAACAACTTAAATTTAGGTATTTTAGCGGCCACGTAGAATTATACCCATTGTAGCACACTCCGAAATCATTTTCTGTGTTAGAACAAGCATAGGTACCTAATTTAGGAGGATGTTATTATAATCTCTACGATTGGAGGGCGGGTTGACAATAGAAATAAAAGAAAGAAAGAAAGAATAAAAAAGATACATTTACCACACAACACATTGCAACACATGAAACATAAACTGGAATAGAGTACAGGCAAACATACGTGTGATAAAGAGGTTGCTGGACTCAGCATTTGTCGAATAGCAGTAGTTATTGATAAATAACACAGGTATAAGAATCAACGTTTTATACATATTATTTATCACATTCATTCACACACATAATGTAATGCAATACTGATAAATCTATAATATAAAAATGAATCGCAAAATGTGTTGGTAAGCGCATAACTCAACAACGCCTGGACCAATTTTTCCAATTCTTTTTTTTAAATGTTCGTTGAAGTCCAAGGATGGTTCATACGGAGAGAAATTTAAAAAAAGGAGAAAAAAAGTTAACGCGGGCGGAGCCGCGGGGCGAAAAGCTAGTAAATTGGACCTGATAAATTGGACCTGTTGCGAACTGGACATTTTGCAAACTGGACTTTTTGCGAACTGGACATTTTGCAAACTGGACATTTTGCAATTGGACATTTTGCAAACTGGACTTTTTGCAAACTGGACATATTGCAAACTGGTCATTTTTTCACCACTGGACATTTTGCAAAATGGACATTATGCACCTAAAGGAAAATAAAGATGTGGGGTAATCTCACAGCCAACACCAAACTAGGCAGAGCCCATGGTCTAACAAAACAAGGTCTAACCTGCGATCCTTTGCTTCAAGGCAGGTGCAATAGCAACAAAGCTACGGTCAAAATACTTAAAACCCATTACAAGGTGTAATACAAATGTATGTTAACTATTTCGGACCACACCCGTTTAATTCCTTTCGCACGGTGTTCACTCCGCGAACGATGTAAGCTGCGGCTTCCCGCGCCGCGATTGCAAAACTTTTGTAATACTTAATACCTGCTAATCTTTCGAGGCGGTTAAATCGATGTTTAAAATTGGAACAGCAGTGAATGTAGCCAGAGATAATTTGTTTTGTTCTAAAATCTAATCTATCGTCAATTGCAGTCAGTCAATATGATACCCATTACTACAGGCTTTCTCAAGTTTTTAGTCCGTTGGCCATTTCCGAGACATTTGCACTTATTATTATGTCTTTTTAGAATTTAATAAATAAATTAATAATTTCGATAATATAATTTTTAAACTTATTACGAGACGTTTTGAAATAATACTATTTCTAAGTGCAAGGAGAGTTTCTATAGAAGCGATACTTAAAGTGAAATAAACAGTCGTAGAAACAAAGCCCGCCCATTTGTTTTTCTTAGAAAAGTGCCAAACAATGGATAAAAGTCCTCTTTACTGCAGTTTTAGGAGTACCAGAACAACCGTGCGACAGAACTAAAGATAACGTTTTTTAAGTTCAATTGTGAATTTACTACTAGATCACGCTGCTGACCCATTCATAGCAATTTGTGAATCTTTTAAGATTTGTTCAAAGTGACGAGATAATTTTTATTTGCAGTAAAAACAGCAAAAATTGTAATTATTGATTTATATGAATAAGCAATACTATTGTTTTTGGGATTGTCTGGAAAAAATACTACCGATCGCTATTTTTTTACACGCTTTTATTAGCTTCTCTTTTAAGTATGTGAGTACTCTAATGTTTGCTTTTTACAGCAATTTACTTTGTAGATAGTTTTTTTTGTTACAACATTTTGCAACCGTTACCAATATTTACCTTTAATAGGCTTAGATACTTAGTCAATTTCCCCAGTCCATTCATTATTTTGTTATTTTGTTTGAAACAATATCGTATTTGTTTGAAGCACGCAAACGAGGAAAGCAAAACAAGCTTTTATTATAATCCGCTTTTCACGGATCCTTATTTTCATAATAGAAATGTGCCCAGAATGAAGTTGAAACATACCGAAACACAGAATAAATTTAGATACTATAGCATCGACCTACGCCGATGCTATGAAAAATACTAAATAATAACACCAGAAAGTTGATTTAAACTCAATTACTATATTAAATCAACAACGTAACTTCACCACACTTTACAAACTCTTAAACCATATAAAACTTCGAGGATGGGGCTTCTTGGAGCCTATTTTACCAGCTCCAGGCCAGAATCGTGATAGAACTGACTGAATCTATCAAAATCAGTTTAATTTTAAATAATTCAAATTTAGAACAACGCGGCCAGTACCAAAGGCCAAAGAGATGGCATGACCGATGCCACAATACCTATAAATAAATAAATAATAAATAAATATCAGTAGGGGAAAACTCGGATTATAAACGTCTTTGTTAAACATCGCTCATACAAGCAACATAAACTTTATCAACACAAGATAAAAAATATAACCTAAAAATACACTATAAGAAGTGCCTTTTACTCCAACTAAAGAGGAAAGAGATAGATAGATATCATTCGTCTCCACTCCTCGGCCACTCGCTTCAATCTTGTCTTGTCCTTTTTTTTTTTTTTTTTTTTTTTTTTTTTTTTTTATTTTTTTTTTTTTTATTTTTTTTTTTTTTTTTTGAATTGACCTATGCTTGTGTCGAAAAGGTACGACAAATCAAGCTTCACCGGACTGGCGGGGGAGTGGAAGACTCTACCCCAAAAAAAAGTCATATACCAACGCGTCTAGGGGCGGCTCGAGGGAGCCTCGGACCACGGCCTAGCGCGTTGATATTGAAAATATCGTGAAGGAGACGACGCCTGAGGGGCTCCGTCTCTGATTTTCAATTTTGATTTTGGTTCTGGCCGCGCCCCCGCCGGCGGGTGCGGGCGTTGTTACCTGAAGGGTAATTGTTACCTGAAGGGATTTGTCTTGTCCGTGATCGCATCATATCTCAAGCGATAGCCGGAGGAGTTCGGTCTTTTTAATATTTACCTAAGATTTTTTCGCTTTTACCGGACTGGCGACTGCTGAAGGAGACTTTAAAAATCGACTGTTTGTATATTTTAGAAAAAAAATTTAAAGTGATCCATGTGACGAGTATATCCAGCCCTGAAAATATATAAAACTGATTACAACGGCACCCTATATAAGTACAATTATTTAACACGCTATATAGCCCAAACTTGATTAGTTTAAAGGTATGGTAGAGTATCATGGTGGCAGTCCGGTGAAGATTAATTCGTCTTCATAGTGAGAGTAATATTATTTACTGACACAATAAAACACATAATAAATACAGTAAGATAGCTTTATTCTACCAAGCAACCATTGCGAATGGACATAAGAAAATGTCCAAACACTGTCGACATAACACAAAAGGGCGCATCTTTCACATAATAGTTAAAAACACCGTTACACTAAGAAAACCACTTATTCTGAGTAAAACGCTGTTTTTCACAAAAAAATAGATACAAATGCACCCGTCGATCGATGCACCATTTTTTGTTACATTTTCACGGCCACATGTTCGAAAATTTACTTCCAAAGACCCTGGTTTTGGAACAAGTCCGCAAATTAAATGTTCTATAATATAAAATAAGACAAGCTGTATGAAATACAGCGTGTTATTATTGTGTGAACACGTGTTCACCTTAACGAAGCTATTCAACCGGTGGCAGGGAGCGGGAACATGCTCAACTTTATCTCAACATTTCTAACTCGAATTATTTCTGAAATTTTGAAGCTTGTTTTTGCTTATGACAAATAATATTCATTCAAAGTAACTGCAAAATCTGACGATAACTCAATAGTTAATCCTGAAGTGAGTTATCGTCAGATTTTGCATCCTGATAATTTATAAAAGAGGTAGCGAACTTTATAAGGACGAATTTATTTTCCTGAAAAAAATAATTTTTATGCATTAAACGGCCCCATATGGTCTGGTAACTAGTTGGAGGTTACAACTTAGTTAGGTAATGCAGTTTTTTATTCCACCCATAACTTTTTGTGATTATTTTCTATGTGTTTTTATATTTTTTTAATGTTAAAATGATCTTTCGGTTTTTTTTTTTGTTTTTTTGTTAAGATTTTTGGCGATATTTGCTTGTTTTAAATTTGTTTGGATGTAGTGCGGAATCATTATCTGCACAACAGCATGTCTGATCATTGGGTTATGTTCCATGATATTAGTCCAATTTTTAATAACGATTTCAAATCTGTGACTGAAATTTCTGTATCAGCTCTAGTTAAAAAAATATTACACATAGGTCTTTTTATGATAAAACACTATATATTCAAAGATAATCCAATTTTATTTAGTTTTTAAGTTGAAAAAAACTTTCTTTTATTTGTTTTCCTTTTTGAAGCTGAAAGTAGAGAGCTGTTCTGAATGCTCCAACAATAGTCAGCCATCATGTGTGCGTTTCAGTAGCCTTGATAGTGTTCCTCCATTGTACGAAGGTCCTGGTGGAATCGCTCGCCCTGTTCTTCACTAAGATCCCCATGATTGGCGGGAAAAAAGTCCAGGTTGTGGAGAAAGTGTAACTTGATGCTCATGTTGCCTTTGAAAGTGACTCATTGGTTGTTCGACGTGTTGAGAACAGTCAGAACTTTTCTTATTTATTAAAAAAATTTGAAAAAGCCAAACAACCTCATTCCATACCTTTTTCTCAGTCTCTGTCATAATAGCCGTAAAATTTGAATCTTATATTAACGATCTTGTTGTGGCCCGTCAAAAACGCTTGCTTTTATATTTTCTGCACTCAGTTTTTCCAGGTCACATACAAAGTCACTATAACTAATGTCAGTTTTCGCCTCAAAATGCATATGCATAAAATATGGTACATCAGCTTGAGGTTCAGGTGATATCTTAGGGCTCAAAACACGTCTATATGCCGACCGTATGCAAGGATATTCCTATTTGGCTCGATTTTTTCAATTAATGTCAGTTATTTTCACCAAACAAAAATAACAGTCGTCGTGGTGGTTCACGGGTTCATTCCAGATCATAGCGGTTTCTTATCTTAATTTATTCCTTTTCTTATTTGTCCACAAACGTAGAAACTCAACACACGTTTAGCATACCTTTTGCGGAATCCAAGGCTTTTTTTTCATTTCGAGCGGGTGACCAAAGTAGTTTTTGTAAGCCTCATTAACGAACGCTGTCACATATAAACGATATTCTTTAACATATACTCTCCGCAAATAAAACAAAAATAATTCGGTTCATTCACACAAACTCCACTTGACGATGCTATATCAAATTATATTAAGAAAACTTAATTAATTAATTATTATCAGCAAACTAACAGTGTAACACAGTGAATTTTTAGTGGAGCTATAACTCGTAAACAAGAGCTGTTACAAAATAAATGAGGGTATATTTAGAATCAGTGAAGTCAAATTAGTAAACATCATGTGATAAAATTCATTCATCAGACAAAAGTTGCAATTTTGTTGTGCAGTTATCAATCATGTCATATCATAACTCAGTATAACCGAAACTTACTTACATATTGGAATAATAAACATATCACATTTTAAAATTTTACATTTAACTAAATGTATATTTTGTTTTTCCAGTAATAATGCAAGTTTGTTTAACCAGAACGATAGTTTTAATTTCCGGCTACAACTACAGTTTTAAGCGTAACAATACAAAGTTCCACTCAAAACAGACACCGACCACCTGAATAATTATTACGATATATAATTTTATAGTAGCATGAACAAAGACACTATAACAGCATAAAACTCCGCTTTAAATTAAGATTGTATACCACAAAAAAGTTACACAAGCGTTGTTAAAAAACTTATATGAGATTGTTTATTCTCTTAGAAAGGCGTTTAACATGTGCTATTAGGGTTAATGTTTAATTCAGTTACTTACAATCTGTCACCAAACTCTGTTATGAAAAAAAGCCAGTTACAAAGCATGGGGCATTTAAACCTTTAACGACGATATTTAATATTCTTAACATCTAATTCATGCCGTATGTGCATTCCCTTTTAATATCATAATTTAGTATAAGTGAAGTAGTACAGCCAGCACAAGCGCCTTACGAAAAATTCTGCTTGAATAACTAATTTTAATGTTTTAATAGATTAACTGTATGATACATTAAATGAAAATAAATACAAGATTTTGGAGCATTTGCTCTAGTGCATAGTGCTCTAAGATTGGTTAAATATAATGACATCCTTTTTACCTTATTCTTCTTTCCACTTTCTCTTCTTCTTTTTCTTTCGTAGTAATGTGTACTATTACTACGAAAGAAACTGTGTGTTTTTTTTTTAAATAAAAATATATTTATTTCGCCTATCTTAAAAATTTAAGTAAGAGATAGTCTTTACATAGTATTTTGTCTATGACCGTAGAAGATATTATGTCGCGCACTCATGCGCTCGTAAAAGTGCACCTCTCTCTTGCCGGACGTGGGTTGGCTCAATTCCCTTTATTGCCAAATAATAAAACCACTTCTCCCAGAAAATGGCTCGAAAAACAAATATTTGTAGGAAAATACCTACTCAATAGGGAGATTTTTCTCAAATATCATCAAGTTGGTATGGTTGGTTGGTTGTATTACAATACAGCCATACTTTTTTGACCCTCAAATACCTATACAGTAAGTTCAACATCAAATATTATAATCTGCTGTGTTTTATACAAAAAAAATTTAGTAAAATAGACATATTTACATACATAGACAGCTAAATTTATGACCCTTTCTTTTTGGCTTTGCTGCAGTCGGGTAATAAATCAAGAAAACCGCAGTATTCTGACTGTTAATAATTAATTAGTAACTAGCGACCCGCCCCGGCTCCGCACGGGAAAATGGTTATTGTGGGTTATTCTTGAGTATATTATGCATGTATTATAGATATAAACCTTCCTCTTGAATCCCTCTATCTATTAAAAAAACCGCATCAAAATCCGTTGCTTAGTTTTAAAGATTTAAGCGTACAAAGGGACATAGGGAGGGACATAGGGAGGGACATAGGGACAGAGAAAGCGACTTTGTTTTATACTATGTAGTGACAGTGATCACCAATCATACTTAGGAAATCGAAAATAAAAGTTTTGTTGTTGACAGATTAATGTAATGTAGGTAATACAAAACAATGTATTGTAGGTACATACCTACACCGAAAAGCTCTACCCTACTTAAAGTATTTGTCAACAACGTTGGCCCGGGTCGCCATGCAAATATGAAAGACGTCGTCATGACAAAAATCTTCTGATGGGCCAATACGAGTACCTAAGTATTAAATGGTATTAGTCAAGACAAACTGACTTTAGTTACTAGACGATTCAATGAACTCAGGTATACTAAAAAGAAATAACTTTTACACCCATTTGCACTAATAAACTTAAGAATCGCTTAAGTTGACGCCTAAAGTATTTAAGTAAGATTTGGTGAAAATTTTGTATGCTAGTAACCTTCAGACTTTTTTTTAACTACTTAGTGTCTGCTTACCTTTATGAGCCCAATTGGACTGTTAGTGAAAATTAATTATTTTTTTAAACTTTAGTTAGCTTAGGTCTTCCTAACTACGAAAAGCCTAAGATAAGGTTAGTGCAAATGGGTGGTGTTAGTCTCTTTTCTGTGAGCGGTTTGTTTAGATTTAGGATCTCCAAAACTAATAGACTTTAATGCGACGTATTGACAAAACTACTATGGCTCTAATGTCACTATGTCGCGTTTGACAGCTTCTCAAGCCTGTCGCTACTTACATAGTAGGCCTACAGGTGTAATGAAGAAGTGTCCTAAAAGAATCGTCAGTCCGTCAGGTAGATTACTAAAAAATAATGTTAACGTATTTTTTTTTGTCTGGCAAACGTAAAATTCCGACGATACAGCACTTTGAAATTTCCAGTGACGACACGCCGCCATACAAATTGTACGGAAAAAGTGACGTCATAGTACTCTTCTCCTACATTTTGAGGTGATATATCTTCGTCCAATTGAAAAAAAATACGTATTAATTTTTTTCCGATAAATCTAACTGACGGACTAATTAGAATCGATTTATTTTTTCCAGGACATTTCCCTATTCACTGTTTAATAAAGTGTTTAGAAGGAGATGAAGTGTTACATTACAAAGCAACGTTATTGCGGAGTATATTATTATTGGGTAATTCTGTTATATACTTTGTGTCAGTATGTCGATTCAATAACGTGTCGACAATGACAGCGAGCGCTGGGCGGTGGTGGACCGTGAGCACAACATAATCATTTCATAACAAACTTAGTTCCGCGGTCTGATGCAGAATTGCAGACGGTGTCAAGTCGAATACTGCATTATTGTATTATAGTCACATAGGTGCTAATATTAAAAAGGAAATGCTCACCGAACGGTTGAGATACATTTTCGCAAAGAAACTTTTTTTGGAAATCAAAAAAGAAATTCGACACTCTTTTTTCAAATTGGCTTTGGAAAAAGAGTGATCAGATTCATTGACTGAGCATTAAAGCTGTCCGGGAGACCCGTACGGGCAGTCCGTGCGCGGAAGGCCCGTACGGATCACGCCTGCAGCGCTCTGAAACGTGGGTGGGTTTATCCAGTACGATACGGTTGCTACCGGGAGACAGTCGCTTACAAATATGAATGCAAACGTTATAAAAATTATGAGAGTATATTTAATTTGTAGTTTAAGCCGGCGTAGGTACATTCTGGAGCTCTGGCGCGAAGTGAGCCGGGCCTGCTTCTACTTACCAAGCTTTGGTTTTTCTTCTTGCGACAAACCTTCAAACATCTCATCACAAATATCTTCCCACGCCCGAGCTCGAGCATCTTTGTTTTTATAATTTATATTAGAGGCATCCCATAAACAAGGTTTACTTTGCACTACGTCTACGAGCAACCCCGTGTCAATAAATCGACTCATATCGACTGTACAGAGTACTCCCGGAGCACGGGCGTTCCGTGTCGCAGTGAAACGATGAATGAGCAACGACGAGATCGCGGCAGCGTGCGGGCGAGTCCGGGCGCGGGACGCGGGTGGCTTTGTACGGGCTCTCCCCGGAGCGGGTCGCGTGCGCACCAATCCGCGTCGTCGCTGTGAAACGAAGCTCTAGTTCCTCATTTGTGCTCCCGCTCCGGGCGCCCGTAGTAACAGCCCGTACGGATCTGCCGGATAGCTGTGAACCCAGCCTAAGTATTTAGTCACTTACACCCTTTAGTATACTAGCTTTCCCTTGTTTTAGTTTATACTAACTCTCCACCCGTGATAACAGATTTTCCCGTAGAAATTAGGTGTTTTTCACCGTAAAAAGTAGCCTAGTATATCACTTTCCATAGTCACCGATTTATTCTACAATGCCGAAACTCTGTCGCAATATTTTGTATTGCAAAGATCATTATTCCCCCACCAAGGGGCTCGATCCCCCTTGAACATAGGGTACAAGTGTACAACATACATATACATATATAATATTATGCACGGTGAGAATATTTCCCAGTAGTTTTGTTTAGTTTCTGCATCGGACAGTGAAAGATAGTCGGCCCAGAGGGCGGGCTAACAAATATTTGTACAGGGTGATACAGGTTCCTCGCACCCTTAGCCGTGACACAGGAGCAGTGAACCTACGAAGCTGAGCCCGTGACAGGTGCCAGGGGAAATAAATAACAAACGAATAACGGGGGACAGGAAAAATCATCTTTGTGAGGATGGGGACAGTGTAGCGGCATCACAATTTTATAGCTCAAATTTAAGAGTAATCGATTTTTTGACAATGTTGACGCTAGTACGAAAGAAAAGGTAATAAGATCCGATATTTAGTTTTACTAAACAGCCACTTGCAATACATAACCAAAAAAAATATTAATATAGCGGCTTGCCAACAATGACCCAACAGCTTTCACTGTAAGGTGCGTGCGGAAACACTTTTTGAAACACTTTTCAATTTCACAGCAAGTATACTAAAATTAAAGTAGGTATGTCCTGGTGCTACAGAAATGTTTGTAGGAGTTTGTCAATATCTATATGACTGAATTTTTTAACCACTACTTTATTCTCAAGCTTCCAAATAAGTTTTTCAACCTAATTTTAAACAAAAACATATTCTTGTAAAAAAAGTTGGCAAAGTCGTAACCAATAACTTAACTTAAAAATCTAGCTAGCAAAACAGCGCAACCGACTCTAATCAGATAATTCCACAAACAAACTAAATTATGCACGGTGTGCAAAATAAAACGGTTTTGGGATGCATGGCATGCCCCTGGGGCCACATGCGGCATGTTTACCGCCAGTCCATGTAAATGCGGCTTTATAACTAGTACGTGCGATCTCTACACTAGCAACACATGATTTTATGAGGAGGATGCGGCCAAACTGCTGAGAAAACTCGGTGCGCATTTTATGCATTACTAACTTTCAGCCCCGCGGCTCCGCCTGCGTTAACGGGTTTTCCCGTGGGAATAGGTATTTTCCCGAGGTAAAAAGTAGCATATGTCACTCTCTATCCTTTCAACTAACACTATGCCGAAACTCAAGTCGATTGGTTGATGAGTTAGGGCGTGAAGGAAGGACAAACAAACAAACAAACACACTTTCGCATGGATTGGGAAGTACAGTGCGTCTCAGAAAAGTGTTGGTGGCCAAGTCTAGGGCCACCATTTAATAGACAAGGATGAACAGCATGATGACGTAGGCTTAAGTCAAGTCACGTGGTCGGAGTGTTAGACCTTGTTTTCTTTGACCATGGTCGTGAGCAGCTTACATACCTCCGAAGCAATTCAAAGGTTTTGTGGGAAGTTGAGCAATCCGCACTGGGCAGGGTGGTCGACTAAGGCCTATTCATCCTGATTTCAGGGTAGGCTCGAGCTCCTCGGCGAGGATAGTATGACCTGCTCACGAAGAGGACAGTACAGTGAACTACAAATTGCTTTACCAATATCTGTGTAATTTTCTATAAAAGATATAATTCACTAAGGCTTAAGGCATATAATAATAGCACTAGCGTACTTAAGCTATGATTAACGTATTGGTTGGCAATTATTGGCAAGCAAAGTATATTGTTGTTATTATATGCAAACGATATTCTACCTGGTTCCGATCATAGTGTTTGATAGAAAACTTCAAAAGTTCTACATTTTCCTCGTTAAAATATACTCCTAGATATCATGTATATCATACCCTTGTATCATATTAATGCAAAAATCTGCAGTGTGTTGCAGTTTGCACCCGGGAGACCATCCAGCTAACTGTTTACGAACATTGCTGCAATTTTTGCATCCCACGCGTGTGCAAATTTTACATTCTGTCTGCATTCCGTATTTTTTTATAATTGCATAGAGTTTCATTTTCGTAAAATACTAAAGTTAGCAGATAGGAGCCGCATACTATGCATTATTTTTGACACATTATTACATGTACGGTCATGTTTATAAGTGCAGTCCAATCACGTGTACTAACTTATAACAAAATAGTTTTATCCTAAAACATGCCTAAGGCGTCGTCGTCCAATAATAATTAGACCGCGACCGCATGTGTGTCGGTGGCCAAGTGGCTAGGACCGTTGACTTCCATTCCGAAGTTCGCGAGTTCAAACCTTGGCACGTACCAATGTGTTTTCGATTTTCAAATTCATATGTACGTTTATTCGACGCTCTTACGGTGAAGGAAAACATCGTGAGGAAACCTGCACACACCTGCGAAGAAATTCTAAGGTTGTGTGTAAAGTTGACCAACCCGCACTGGGCCAGCGTGGTCGACTAAGGCCTATTCACCCTGGTATCAGGGTAGGCTCGAGCCCTTCGGTGGGGACACGCACAGTCGCGCGATTTGAAATGTATGGAGAAATCGTATTATCGCTTGATCGTCTATTAGAAAATAACACCTATTCGAAACAAATATGTTTGATCGCGCGCCCGTACGAGTAAAATTCGCGCGAACCTACGATGATCGCGTACTTGCGTTCTATTAGGACGACGACGCGCCTTAAAATATATTTTTTTCTGTTACAAAATCACCAGATTGTCCAAAAAGATAGATGATCAAGGGATGATGGGGAAGTTACTTAAAGCCGATACGCTCCCGGCTACAAACTGACACGTACTTTCATATTATCAGTTCATTTCATAGTTATTCTAATCCGAATAAAAGCTATTACCAGTTCCATCAGTGAAATTCGTTTAAAATATCTCGTATTCGAAACTAATCCAAATGTTCTGTTCAAAATTTGGTTAATATATTCGGACAGGTCGTCGGAATGTGACGTGGGAACCGTGTGGGTTGAAATCGAGTTATCAAATTACCAGTACTAATAACGAACATCAAAATACAGAGCAAGTTCTACGAAGGCTTCGTATAGGTCTGAGTAGTAGATTCGTACTATGAAAGTGGGGCACGAATGGTATAATTAATCATTTATACTGAAAAAAAAGAATAAATGACGATAGATTGCTACCAGCTAATCTACATTCAAAGATTTAGATAAGAAAACTTAAGTATTTAGAAATCATTCAAAACCCGGAACAAACCTGCTAACCCGAGAGTGCGGAGGCTCGCGTCAAAAGAAGACGATAAGACCAATGCCATTATAACAAAAAGTAGTCATTAAATTCATATGCATTCATATGAATTATTATTCATCATCATCATTTCAGCCAAAAGATATCCACAGCTGGGCAAAGGACTCTACCAAAGATTTCCACAACGATCGGTCCTGCGCTGTACGCATCCAATAACTACCCACAACCCTCCCACCATATCGTTGGTCCACCTAGTGGGGAGCCTGCCCACAAAGTGAACTCCCCCTCTCCCAAAAACCTACAAAGACTTTTGTAGAGGTACGTCATATTGTTTTTACGTCATTAGTCATCATTTTCTAGGTTGACTAATGACGTACAAAGAATATGACGTACCTACCTCCAAATTGACTATCTAAGAAAATTACCGAGCTCGCCTAAAGGGCCTTTGCGTCTATCCAAACACTCTGCAGTTTCTACCGCATATTGAACGAAACTAAAATGCTTCATCAGCTCGCGGTCTACCACACAGTTTCGTCGCCACCTCAAACAGTCCTTTCCGAATCAGACGACAGTCTTAACTAAACTGTTTGGCTGATAAACGTTCAGACGTCCTTTTGGTAGAATACCATTCTGGTAACAATGTGTGCATACGCCCCCGGCTCCGGCCGAATTCAATATATACGTACAAGCGACGCGGACGCCTCTTTTTGATGTTTTCAGTATTAACCCGCTAGGTCAAGATCCGAGGTTTCCTCGAGCCGACCCTATACTCGTTGTCGTTGTATGTGTCTTCTTCGTTCTTCGGGGTAGAGCCCACCTCTCGAAGTCCGGTCAAGCTTGATACGTCAATTTTACTCCACAAAAATGCATCAGCTCTCCGTAAATATATCTATCACACTATGATACTTTTGCCTTTGTCACATAGGAAAATAAAACGTTGTTTTTTTGACAAAGATTTTATTATTTGTTTTAGGAGTAAGTTGGTTAACTGCACTTACCTTCGAATTTATTCTTGGGCGGTATCCTCAAAAACTTTCATAAATCTTTCAAACATTTTATTAAAATATATTATACTGAAACTCGCATCTGGCCATTAACTGAAGTTCCGCCATCCACCATTACGGCCAAACTGAAAAGAAAAACAATAATTGAAAGTTTCCGGAGGATTTTTTAGGGGTCCCTTACTGAATGAAAGATAACGAGGAGAGTTCAGTATTTATGACTAACGAGGCCATTCAGCTCGCTCGCTAGAATTTAGATTTATGAGAATAACCCGGAACGTATGTCTTGGTCTCTACGGTCAGAAGCAGCGTGTTGGTTCAAAATTGAAATGGATTTATTTTTCTTCGACTTTTTTATTTTTATGCTTTCGTTATTTTATATATGTATATATGGGTAAGTTATCAAAAGCAGGTTAAGTTCTGCTAGTTTATTTTGTTACTTTTTTGTTATTTAAGGTTATTTTTCGTTTTTTTTTTTATAAATATGTCGGAGATTGAAGCCAGATTGATCATTTAAATCGATTGTAAACATCGATGACAGTTTTTATTTTACGTTCTCGAGTATCAGAGGGTAGAATCGATATAGTCGACCGGTGTGAAGTTGGCGCGGCGGTGACGTTTGACAGAAGGCCCTACTACCGAGAGTGGGATCGGGTGGTTCACTCACATAAATAGCGCTGCTCAGGGCGGGCGAGCCCGCTGGGTAGATCTGCAGCCGCGTTGATAACTTTGTGTGTCAGGGATATGTTGTGATTCTGGTGGACGTACTAGTCCGGTGTGTTTTGTGTTGTGTGATTCGATGTGAGATCTGGATGTATGTTGAAATAATGGTTGTTGGAATATTGTTTGTACCACAGTCCAGTGGTGTCTGTAAACCGTGAGTAAAGTGATCTAATTATCGTTTCGTATGGTGTTAGCTATGGCATTGTTATCATGACCGCGGGTAGAGTAACTGTAATATGGTCGAGTTACATAAGGTCCGGGCGGGGAGGCCCCTTGGTTGGCCAGTTTGTAATTGTTCAGTGTTTTCCATGCCAGTTTCCCCTTATGGCATTTTGATGGTGCTCGGATCTACCTAAACCCCTTTTAGGGATTGATTAGGTCCCGATAGCTCATGATAACAAACAATCGAGTCTATAGTGGTATAGTATGTTCCAATTGTGATGGAATTCGATATAGTTGGTAAAGTCTGTTTCAATTGTAACGACATTCGATATAGTTGGTAAACTCTGTTTCAATAGTGATGACAAATTGGGGTAGTCCTGACAAAGATAGTGTACTATGGTTCTCTATAAGTTGTTGTAGCATACGCCCACGCTTAACGTATTTCCTGCGTGTTGCCCTTTGCGGGTTTCCTTTATTTATTTGCTTTGCCCACCATCGTCTTCTGTCCTTTTTCCGTCAAATATATTTTTATTGAATTTACTACTGCATGCATACACACCACTTTTATTAGCTTTTTTGCAATTCATCAAGTGATCATTTTCAACTAATTCAACTGGATTCGTTCGTCAACAAAATAGACTAAGTCATACTGACAGAAGACAAATCGTCTACTGGTTTAGAAATTAAGACATATCTGCGGAAAATGCGTATAAGAAATCGGCATCGGCTGCAAATTAGTAGTTTAAATGCATTCGCAGGCAATGTTTTGAGATTTATTTTCAAAACAGTTAATATCGGGCAATAAAGGGTATTACAATGACATAGAACTCTTGTGTTTATAGTTTATCAACAACGTTGTTAGCCCTTTCAGGTAATAAATACCCTTCTGATAATAATTACCCTTCCGGTAACAATCTCATACAACAAACAAGCTCGTACCCTGTGCGGCGGGGGTGCGGCCAAAATCAAAATAGTAATTAGAGACCGAGCTCCTCGGGCGCCGTCTCCTTCACGATGTTTTCCGCATCAACACTCTAGGCCTAGGTTCGAGGCTCCCTCGAGTCGCTCCTAGACGTGTTGGTACATGACTACTCTGGGGTAGAACTTTCCGCTCCCCCGCAAGTCCGGTATACCTTTTCGACACAAGCGTGGGTCAATTCATAAATAGACGTGGTTCGCGCGCCCCCGGGGTACTGGCGCTGGCGGAGACGTACTCTAGAGGAGATTAACCTCCCTTAGTGCGAGAGCCGGGGGCCTAAGCGTTTCGTCGCATAATGTACCTATCGCAAAACGTACCGCCGAAATGATTTTTTATTTCGCAAAATTCACCTTACCTACCTCATCGAGTACCCCAATAGGCTATCTCTGGATCGTTAACCGACACTTAAACACTGAAAAAAAATGGTCTGCCAGAGCAGATCCTGCCGGGTCATCGAAATTTTTGACGTATTTTTTTCGTGGAACTTACCTCATAAAGTACCCGAATGAAAGTGCATTTTGGTTATTTTTTGGCGTTGGTCCCATCGAGGTACTCGATGAGGTAGGTGAAGGGTGTCGGATGGGCACATTTCAGGGTGTCTGCCAAGTACTTCCGGCAGGCTGCGCAATGGCAGACTAATTTTTTTATACATATTAATCAATGACAATGGTTAACTGATGCTACCACTTTCATTTGGGTACTTTATGAGGTAGGTTCCATGAAAAAAATACGTCAAAAATTTCGATGACCCGGCAGAATCGGCTCTGGCAGACCATTTTTTTTTTAGTGTTTAAGTGTCGGTTAACGATCTAGAGATAGCCTATTGGGGTACTCGATGAGGTAGGTACTTAGGCCCCCGGCTCTCGCACTACCTGAACCAAAACTAGTTCCCCGCCCGATGTCGCCGAAGCGCTGCACTCCGCAGGCGCAGGTGCTGTCTGAATCCGCCGAGATGCCGAGAGTGACGGGTGATGATTGGTACCTATATAGATGGTACTTGATGGATCATAAAGACTATTTTCAATTACGTCTGGCCATTATCTGATAAAATTTCAAGTTGCTATCGTCCATAAGACCCACTATACGCAACCAACTATAGCGTTCAACAATTAGTACTTGAACGCATACTGTTATGTGAGAATTTTATTTCAAAATGTGCTCGCCTAAAAAGCGAGATGTTGAGGCTTATTCTTGTTGTTATGGCAACTATAAGTTTAGCTGTAGCCATAAAACTAATTAATCATAATTTTCAGAAGCGGCCTAAACAAGTTGTATATCGATCAAAATCTCAAAATATTCATACTCAAAACATACAAAGATTTGATTCTTCTAAAACAACAACGAAACACAATTGTGCGAAAACAAACATAACTTCATGGGATATGGAAATGTTAAATAATTTATTATTTAATTCAAAAGAACCTATAAGTGGAAACGTAAGAATTCGACGATCCTCCGTGGAAATAACTCAAGGTATTAACAGACCATTACCTAATGTAACAAGTAGCGTAGATTGCTTTGAAAAATATAGAAAGGAAAACGGCTACATGCGAAAGTATCCCAATAATTGCTACGGCAAAAAGAAATATGATAATGATTGGAATAATGTATTTCTTCTATGGTGGTACAACTACGGTGGTGATATTTCTTATACCTTCGATTTCATCTTATGGGATAAGCATAAAACACAGAAAATCAATGAATTTTGGTATTTAGTATTATACTTAAAAAAATTAGTTTCATTTATTGGCAGTCCTGAAAACATTTTGACAACACCATTTTATGAGATTATGAAAACGAAAATTCAAAATAAAATACAAATTTTTTTGACGAGACTAGCAGTTTACGACAAAAGAAGCGATGACATGGAGAAAAGTATTGATCGGATCATGGAAACTGTATCTCGATTTCATGCCGATAAACTGGTTCTGATTAACCAATTAAATGAAATGTTGGTGAATTTAGAGCGGCGTGAGCAAGACAAAAAATTGGAAAAGAACTTAATGAGAGAAATTGGAATACACACGGCGTCTATCCGCGACATGATAGGTGATTTTGCTAAAGCTACCGTTAACAAATATTATAAAGCTCCCAAACATGTAGCAGCTGGCCCTAATATAATAGAGCGTCCCCGAATACACAGTGTGAAAAAAATTGAATTTCCAAATAGTCAAGTTCGTATAAGATATGATGACAAAAAATTGAACATTAAGTTACCCGAAAGTTTCGATGATTTAGCGAAGTTAGGACAAACCTAAAAGTATATTTATACTTTATAGCACACAAAATAATACAAGAAAACACAACTTACAACAACACAGGTGTATAAAAGACGCCGTTATTACTAAGGTAGCAATTTCTACCAGGCAACCTTTTGAGTACAGGATTTGTAAAAATAAATAACTGCGAGACAGTTCGTTTAATAAATATATAAGGAAAAACAGATACATAGGTACATTCTAAGTTAAGCAGTATTCCAAATAAAATAAATTAAATCGACATAATCATTTATTCAGAAGTCAAAGTAAAACATTATTAAATAAAACAAAAAAAAAACAATCAAATAACCCACCCCGAGCTGTAAATTAAATTAATATCTACACAAAACAATACCTACCTAGGAATTAAATAAAGGGGCTTCTCCCAATGAAGCAGGAAGAAAGTTCCAGAGTTTAATAGTGGGAAAGATAGTGAAAGAGTTTGAATAACATTACTTTTATGTGGAGGCATGTAAAGACAGAGATTACGAGAAGGACTTACAAAATGATCTTGAAGAAATTGAAAACGTTCTTTTAGATGCGAAGGAGTCGAATGGTCAAAAAGACTAGAATATAGGAGTGAAAGAATGTAGTGATCCCTTCGATGTCGAATTGGGAGCCGTTTTAGTTGACCTCTGAAGAAGGAGACATGATTGTACTTATGAAGGTTGAAAATAAATCGAAAGCATAAGTCTTGCAGCTACTCGAGTTTGTTGAACATCTCCTCTGTAAGACCTGGTAAAATATATCAGTGTAATCAAGGACAGGTAGAAGTAATGACTGAGCAAGAGAGTAACATATTAACATAGAGAATAACACTAACATATCGGTAACATATTGGGCAGCTGTTTCAGAGAGCTATATGCAGCTAACACCCCCATGCTGACCTCTGAAATTTATGCATTCTAGGATAAAGGATTTCAGGCAGGCATTTTGGCAAGCAAGACGAAAACAAAAGACAAACGATATAGAAGTTGGAGGGCACGAGTTCTAATTCAAATGACAAGAGTACGGTTTGCGTTGCGAGTGTCCTTCACGCTAGTACAATAGTAGTTCAATGATTGTGAGTAGATCTGAAGGTCGTCTGTATACGAATGGTAAGAAGATGTAAGGGAATGAGTAATACGGTTGATAAAGACTGTGAAGAGGAGTTAATGTACTATAAACAAAACAAGTATAAAAATGAAGCTTAGCTTATCGTATTCTTAAACCATTATTCTGATCTTTTATTTTGTAATGTTATATTATATCCAAAGTGTTATTGTATGTATAATATTATGAGATGTACAGTATTTTAGTGAATATTGTAATTATTATTATCATTTAATCATTTATTATTATTTGCTATCATATCGTATTACATGATGGTATTATTAATACATGCATTGTTTAGGTTGATTCCATGCATATCAAAATATTGTTCGTGGTATGTTGTAAGTTATTAAATTTTATTTACATTTAATTATAAGGTTAGGTGAAAATAAAAACTTTCCCTGTAGAACAATACCCACCCCCCTTCATTGTTCTTTTTTCAGCATAGAGGTTATGTAGAGGTTGACACGTTTTATTTGTAAAGCTTTTTGTATGAATATTCTTCATCCCATTATTAAAAGGCTTTTAATATTTCTAAATGCAATGCAATAGCTGCATAGTAATAAAATAACTAATTGTTCATATAAATAGACGTACGATAAATATTGTATTATACGTATTATACTTGCCGGATTGTTTTTTATTTTTATCAACCATAGTATGTACAGATCAAACTTTTACCCTAACTAAAATTGCCCGCCTACAACATTATCTATGTATGTACATACATATATACTTCTTTGACTGTTCTTAGCTTTATACGACTATTCTATTCAATATTTTATTAGTGCGGTCAATAATTAAACGCTTTTGATGGTTAAACATTTTGGCAAGTAATTTTTTTTTTTTTTTTTTTTAATTGACCTATGCTTGAGTCGAAAAGGTACGACGGATCAAGCTTCACTGGACTTGAAGTAATTTTAAAGACACACTCGTAGGCTACTAATATTATAAACGCGAAAGGTCGTGAGGATGGATGTACAGTTGTATAGATATATGGAAGTTTGTTACTCTCTCACGCAAAAACCACATAATGGATTTAAATAAAACTTTACAATAATATAGGTTATACATCAGAATAACACATAGGCTACCTTTTACCTCGGGAAATACGTCATTCCCACGGGACAGACTGTTACCGCGGCGGGCGGAGCCGCGGGGCGGAAGTACTACTGGGTAGTACTTGTAACATCCAATTAAATCTATGTTAAACGTCTTTAAATATAAATTGACAATTACCTGTCCCTTTTCGTTCTTAATAGCGTGAAAAGGACATAATAATAAATGATTCTTTTTAAGTTGGAACGCTAGGCGTGGTACCTAAAATCGGGCCCATTGCCTATTTCTTAAGCGAAATACATAACAATGTGCATTGTAATCGAGTTTGATTTTAAAAACACTTGCTATTGAAAAACAATTAGCTTGTTTTAAGCCCACCGCACACCAGCTATAATATATAATATTACAGCAAGACATATTACGATATATTTTCCATATAAATCTGCAAGTGTGCGGTTGCTTTCAGATAGCTTAGCTTTAATATAATATTTCATATTAATATATATCGATATTAGATATAGACAAAGACATAGACATAGACATTATTAAGGGTAAACCCCATGCGGCCGGCGAAAAAATATATTCATCTATGCTTCGTGTGTGGTGGGCCTTAGATCAAGTTGATCAATAAACGGCTTTAGAATAGATGTAACGAGTTGAGGCGTGCTGCAACGATAGCCAAGCAACAGCATAGGTGCTTGCTCTCAAATTTTGTACCAGTAAGCAACTGCGAATTTGAATAAAGAAATATTTATCTTTATTTATAACCAGACACATCGATCTTTTAAGAAGAAAGAAAAAGTGCATTCGAAAACATGTCTAAAAGAAGTACAAATATATATTAATGCACAAGATGAAGAAACGCTGAATGTCGGAATTAGTATAGAAGCCATGGCAGATACGCGAGTGCATGACTTTCACCCGAGTTCTTTTGTAAATTTAACCCACAGTTTAAATAGAATGGAACCTGTATCAAAAGGCTCGGATTGTCTATATGAAGACAGAAAAGCAATCAACTATATGAGACCATATCCCAATAACTGCTATGGTAAAAAGAAGTTAAACGATAAAGACTGGAACAGTATATTCCTTTTATGGTGGTACAACTACGGAGCTGATATTTCTTATGTCTTTGATTTTGTTTTATGGGATAAGCATAAACAACAAAAAGTAAATGAATTTTGGTATTTGATATTATACTTAAAAACATTAGTTAAATCTCATGATAATCCTAAAAATATTATAACTACAGAACTTTATGAGAAAATGAAACCAAAATTTAAAATTAAAGTAGACAAATTACTAAAAAAGTTCGAAGCTTATGATAGAAGAAGCGAAGATATGGAACAAAACATTGATCGGGTTATAGACTCAGTCTCTAGGTTCCATGCCGATAAGTTAGTTTTGATAAACCAATTAAATGAAATAATGCACAATTTAGCTAGCAAGCAGCATGACAAAGAATTGGATAATAAAATGGTTGATAATATAAGGAAACAAACGAATAATATTCGCTATAAGGTGAATGACTTCGCTGAATCTATAGTAAAAAAGTATTATGGTTCAGTACATGTTGCATCGTCTGGCGCCAATATTATTGCCTCGCCGTACATAGAAAAAGTAAAACGTATACAATTTCCATCTAACTTCGTTAATGTAAGATACTTCCATGATATTACTAATATTATTTTACCTGATCTTGGCAAATAGTGAGTGACAATGTAGGGTTGTCAACTAAAATAATACAACCTTAAAGTATAAATAAAAAAATTAAGAATACAACATTTTATTAAAGTGCAAGTGCTTAGTTTTACAAAATGTTATAGATAAGCTACATGTATTTTTTATCAATAATAATTAGTACTTTGTAATATAATATTATTGTTAAAATAACAAATATAAAATTAACACTTATCTTATCTTACATTATAATAATAATGTATTTATTTTATCCTTTTTACCTTCTGAACATGTGAAAAAAGTTGTTTAAACAAATGCTATGACTATAGCCCGCTCTACACTCTGGAATTTTACCGAGAGGCTAAATTTTTGTCAAAAGGCCAATATACGTGAGACAACACGAATATAGGTCAATACCTCCCTTTACACTCTCGCATGTGTCGTCTAGTTTTGTAGAGAATGTGGAGCCGGCTTTAGTCACGATGTTTTGCAGTTAATATCTCAATTACCGTTTGATTTTGTGTGTTAGTTCATCAACCAAAGGTGTGTCTTGTTAAACCGATTTTAAAGTCACGAAGGCGACAAAAATGGCTATAAACATGGTTCTTTTAATAGCTCTTCTACAAGATCGGCCATATCTAGGCCACCCAAATGGTGTGTACGGATCTACTCGATGGCGCCATTCAACCAATTTATCAATCAATCAAGTCAAATCATTTATTTGCACGGATTCATAAGTGTACATGGATGTTGATTACACTTAGGAATTATATGATCCGCCAAGTATTTTGGCATGTAAAAATTTACGTTTCGTCTTAAATTATAGTATATTTTCCCTTTTATATCAACAAAATCATTAAAAACGATATTCCTACCACTTAACAATATGTTGGCAAATTATAAGATCAATGTCAATATAATAGCAGTATAATCTCAGTATATCTCAAATATGTCATATCATAATGTCACAATAAAAAAAAGTTGTGATCTGTACGTTTACCGAGATGGACGTGAATATGCATGCATGCGGCAATATATTTATACAGCGCGGACTGTCATTTTCTTAATGTGCGTAAGAATAAAATTTAATAACTTATATATTTTTTTAAACAAGCTTTTCTTTAAAAAGATAAATATAGAAAGCTAATTATTTATTAAATTAACATTATTTATTTGCTCTTGACCGTACAATAATGGTTAAGTTTTCGAAATGGTTAAGTATAAACCAAATGTCTAATCGCTCAATATTGTGTGTTTTCAATGTAAGCACCGATTACGTAGTTCATAATATTTAAGCAAACTCGGGCTCTAACACGTTTCAGAGTTTTGCTAACGGTATTGTGATTTTAGTTTTTCTGAAGACTGTTTCAAATATCTCAGTGGTTGAAAAATAGTAAATATTGATTTTTAACATGGACCTAATAACGTATTGTAGATAAGATGGTCAAAATATGTCTACGAATTATTTGGTAACAATATTTATTATTGTGTTAACAGAGTCGGTGACCAAATCTCCATATGCTTCACCAGTTACCAAAAAGATGACGCAAATTTTATCGATTGGTGATAATAATAAAAATTATATAAAACACACCAAAAGAGAAACAGGAAATAATCCTGCGTTGGACCATTTAGCATCTTGTCCAAAAAAGGTGAAAATGACTGCATCTTATTTTGGACAGTACGATAGGCATCAAAACTCATCAAGAAATGTTGGTTTAGCATATGAAGAACATAGACGCTCTTATATTTCCAAATTTGTTCGACCAGAACCACAAAACTCAAGCGCTCATAAAGATTGTATGGAAACTGACAGAAAAGAAAAGAACCTTATGAGACCTTACCCTAATAAGTGTTACGGTAAATTAAAGATTAACACCAACGATTGGATGAATATTTTTAATTTGTGGTGGTACAATTACGGTCATGATATTTTATATACTTTTGATTTTGTATTATGGGAGCAGAAGGTTCTGAAAAAAACAAACCAATTTTGGTATTTAATTTTGTATTTAAAACAGTTAGCTTTATTTATTAACAACCCTTCGGATGTTTTAACTTCAAAATTCTACGACGGAGTGAAGTCTCATGTTCAAAAGAAAGTAGATGACTTGTTGAGGAAGTTTAAACTTAATGAAAAAAGAAGTGAAGACGTGGAACGAAATTTAAACACAATAATAGAATCCGTGGCTCGTTTCCACGGCGACATGATTGTTTTAACTAATCAGTTCAACGAAATGTACAATAATTTGGCACGCTTAAAATCTGAGAAGCAATTTGTAAGAAATAAAGTAAAAGACATGGAACAAAAGACACGTCTTATACGCAAACTTATGACAGATTTTTCCAATATGACTTTGTCGAAGTTTTACGGGAGTTCAAGTATGCAGGGCGCAGGGCATGTTACAGCCAACACTAAAGTACAAAAAATAAAACAATTAAATTTTCCAAAAAATGTGATTAATATAGCATATGTAGACAACATTTTTAAACTAAAATTACCTGCTATACCTATAAATATACCTCTTGGGAGGTAAGCGCCGACTCAATATTTAATTCGCGGACGAGTTTACATATTTTAGATTTTTTTGTAGTCAACTAGTCTGATACGCTTCTTGAGGCTAGGCCAGTTTACTACCACTAAAAATTTTCCGATACCTGGTTAAGAATAGAATTAAAATTCGTGAAATCAAGAGCCTGTTTTTTTCTTTTACCTTCTGTGAACTTCTATGCAATATCAAATATCGCGGCGCGAGAACGCACAATTTTCATACAAGTTCATAGTCAGATCACCTCCTCAACATGGTTTGTCGCTGCGACAAGCGATGCCGTGTGTTGTGCGGTTAACGGTAGTACCTAATAGAACAGATTCCTGAGGGGCCCACGTGACAGACATAGTTTTATCATGCGTATACTCTTATAGATAACAATCAGGTGATTCAGCCTGCAATGTCCTAACCAAACTGGGGAAAGTCTCACAAAGTGATATTTTGTTCGACAGATCCCCACCGGGATTCGAACCCGGAACCTCCGTAACGTCAGACAGCTCGTCTGACCACTCGACCACGGAGGTTGTTAATTTATCAGCTGAATTCAATTTTTATGCATCTAACGTTAAAGATGGGCATTAGGTATTATGGTAGGCAACTGATGATAGTTCACAGCTTAGCCGATGGATCAGGGATCGCAGTTGTTGCTATTGACTATCTCGGTAATATGGTATGAAGAAGCAAAACAACTGCGATCCCCAAGCCCCAACCCGCCTAGCGCACAGGTTGTGGTAATAAACAACCTAACAGCCATCCGTCCGTTGCGCGTTTGCTTGCTTGTTTATATTTAAAATATAAAAATTAATTGCAAAATGTGTTGGTAAGCGCATAACTCAACAACGCCTGGACCAATTTTATCAATTCTTTTTTTAAAATGTTCTTTGAAGTCCAAGGATAGTTCTTACGAAGAGAAATAAAAAAAAACCTCATTCCCACGGGAAAAATTTCTAAACGCGGCGGTTTGTTTTTCGACTTTTCCGTGCACCGTTTCCCGTAGGATTTAATATTTTCCCGTGGTAAAAAGTATCTAATATGTTGACTGGAGATATAAGATACCACCATGCAAAATTTCATTTGGTCTAGTAGTTTCGGAGATTAGCCCGTACAAACAGACAAACAGACAGAGAAACAAATAAAAATAAAATTGTCTGGATATGTTCTAATTCACTACTTACATCCTCCTGACTCGGATTTCGACTTTTTTTTTCTATGTACAAACATTTGACCTCTACAGTTTTATTATAATATAGATTTTATTTGATTGTATATCTTTTTATTTTGAGTTTATTTCTATTGAGTTTATTTATGTTGTTGTTGTTGTGACTTTGACTTTGACTTTGACTTTCGACTTTCGACTTTCGACTTTCGACTTTCGACTTTCGACATTGACTTTGACTTTCGACATTGACTTTAACTTTGACTTTGACTTTGACTTTGACTTGGCTTTGACTTTGACTTTGACTTGGCTTTGACTTTGACTTTGACTTTGACTTTGACTATGACTATGACTATGACTATGACTATGACTATGACTATGACTATGACTATGACTATGACTATGACTATGACTATGACTATGACTATGACTATGACTATGACTATGACTATGACTATGACTATGACTATGACTATGACTATGACTATGACTATGACTATGACTATGACTATGACTATGACTATGACTATGACTATGACTATGACTATGACTATGACTATGACTATGACTATGACTATGACTATGACTATGACTATGACTATGACTATGACTATGACTATGACTATGACTATGACTATGACTATGACTATGACTATGACTATGACTATGACTATGACTATGACTTTGACTATGACTTTGACTATGACTATGACTTTGACTATGACTTTGACTTTGCGGCGGTTTGTTTTTCGACTTTTCCGTGCACCGTTTTCCGTAGGATTTGATATTTTCCCGTGGTAAAAAGTATCTAATATGTTGACTGGAGATATAAGATACAACCATGCAAAATTTCATTTGGTCTAGTAGTTTCGGAGATTAGCCCGTACAAACAGACAAACAGACAGAGAAACAAATAAAAATAAAATTGTCTGGATATGTTCTAATTCACTTCTTACATCCTCCTGACTCGGATTTCGACTTTTTTTTTCTATGTACAAACATTTGACCTCTACAGTTTTATTATATAGAATTTATTTGATTGTATATCTTTTTATTTTGAGTTTATTTTTATTGAGTTTATTTTTGTTGTTGTTGTTGTTGTTTTGACTTTGACTTTGACTTTGACTTTTGACTTCGTTCGACTTTGACTTGTATGAAAAGTAGATGTTGGCCAATTCTCAGACCTACTGAATACGCTCTTGACTTCGACTTTGACTTTGACTTTGACTTCGACTTTGACTTGTATGAAAAGTAGATGTTGGCCGATTCTCAGACCTACTGAATACGCTCTTGACTTCGACTTTGACTTTGACTTTGACTTTGACTTTGACTTTGACTTTGACTTCGACTTTGACTATGACTTTGTCTAGCCGTTTCGGAGGAGTATGGGAACGAAAACTGTGACACGAAAATTTAATATATAAGTTGACTTTGACTTTGACTTTGACTTCGACTTTGACTTCGACTTTGACTTGTATGAAAAGTAGATGTTGGCCGATTCTCAGACCTACTGAATACGCTCACAAAATTTCATGAGAATCGGTCTAGCCGATTCGGAGTATGGGAACGAAAACTGTGACACGAAAATTTAATATATAAGTTGACTTTGACTTTGACTTTGACTTCGTTCGACTTTGACTTGTATGAAAAGTAGATGTTGGCCAATTCTCAGACCTACTGAATACGCTCTTGACTTCTACTTTGACTTTGACTTCGACTTTGACTTTGACTTTGACTTCGACTTTGACTTGTATGAAAAGTAGATGTTGGCCGATTCTCAGACCTACTGAATACGCTCTTGACTTCGACTTTGACTTTGACTTCGACTTTGACTTGTATGAAAAGTAGATGTTGGCCGATTCTCAGACCTACTGAATACGCTCACAAAATTTCATGAGAATCGGTCTAGCCGTTTCGGAGGAGTATGGAATCGAACACTGTGACACGAGAATTTTATATATAAGATATTCTATTCAATACTAGCTTTCCGCCCCACAGCTCCGCCCACGCTCACTATTTCCCGTGGGAATGAGGGATTTTCCGTCGGTAAAAAGAAGCCTATGTGTTATTCTGATGTCAAAGCTATATAACTGTAAATTTTCATTTAAATATAGTGAGTAGTTTTTGCGTGAAGGGGTAACAAACATCCATCCACCCATCTATACTCCGTCTTAACAAACTTTTTCGTTTATAAGTAGGATCTCTTTTACCCCTCTACCTACCCCCCTACCCCTCTTTTTTCGTCGAGGGTTAATAAGTTCTGCTTTGAATTTAGACATATTGTATATTGAAGTAACGTGATCAGCCCGGAACTCTGTGGCAATTAAATCAGACTCAATCGATGTCTGCATCGTAAGCACCGACGCTCTACTGAGGTCAACCAGCCGGCTTCAACTCCTATTATTTGTCCGGGGACAGAGAAGCATTGAGGAACACAATAGAATAGAATATACTTCATTGTACACAAAAGCATACAAGAAAACATAACTACAAGAACACAGGTGTACAAAAGGCGGCCTTATTGCTAAGGTAGCAATTTCTACCAGGCAACCCTTAAGGGGCTCTACCACGTTAAGTGGCGCCGCCACCCTTTAAAAAATAATAACTCTGAAAATAATCATGCAATTTTTAAAAATCCGGTCCACAGAACTGAAGTCGGGGTGCTGTAGGATATATAGAAGCTATTAACTTTATTTATTGTATCTCGCTGTAGTTAGAGATAGGAAATTTGCGAAAAAGGGCCACTTTTCGCATTTTTTCTATCTATAACTACATTTAACTACAATAAACATACGTGATTGCTTCTATATTTCCTACAGCACCCCGACTCCAGTTCTGTGGACCGGATTTTTGAAAAATTAATTATTTCCCGAGTTATTATTTTTTTCAGGATGGCGGCGCCACTTAGCATGGTAGAGCGCCCCTTAATAAGAAGTCACAGAAGATTAATAGACCAAAATTGAGGCCTCACTAAACATAAAACCTATTGTAAGACTGGTCAGGTAGCTCAAAGCACAGCTCCAGGTAGGAAGCTGTGGAAGAAAAAGCCTTTGCCTAGCAGTGGATATAATATAGACCTTAGGCTAGTTAAGATAAGAAGAACCCTATAAGAGGACATAAACTTTATGACTCACATGATAAGAGGAAGAAGACTTTATTTTCCATTACACTTTCGTTATCAGTTCAAATACGTATAGACTACAGGCCCGTGTCAAAAAAATGATGGGTCATTTGAACCACCAGATGACCTATGTAGAACGATATAAGAGCATAAAATAATAAGATTCAGCATTATGCCATCACTTGTAAGCTGTCCAACTGAGTGCAGGTGAGAATTCAAAAGTACAGGTAGAGTGAGTACATTTTGGTCATATATTTTTGTACGGCATTCTTACCATCGATAGATCCATGAAAAATAATAAGAAAACGCGTAGTGCCGTAAAAAAATGGTGCGCCAATGGTACCTGTACTTTTGAATTCTCACCTGCACTCAGTTGGACAGCTTACAAGTGACGGCATAGTGCTGAATCTTATTATTTTATGCTCTTATATCGTTCTACATAGGTCATCTGGTGGTTCAAATGACCCATCATTTTTTTAACACGGGCCTGTAGTCTAGTACTGTTTAAGCCTACCCTAAATTAAGGTGAAAAGGTTCGAGCCCTAAAGTCGCCCCTAGATATGACTATAAAAAAACCAGTTCTGTTTTCAGTTTTCAAGGGTATACGTCCGTTTATTGGACGCCATAATACATATGAGCTTTAATACACAGATAATTGACTCAATACGTGCCCTAGTCTCGCCCCTACTCGACAAGGAAGCGTCGAGACGTTTACAAATGGCAGATTACTCGGAGTTTACTAGATTCCCCCAGACTAGACAAATGTCGCCCCACTCGGCCGGTAATGAATGCCAGTTTCAAAGCGATATTATGCATCAATTCATCACACAGACAGTGACGTACAGCTCACATAATGCACTAGCTGAACTTAAATGAAAAGTTTTAGACGATTACTAAATTATTGTTTGGGAACAATTCTAGACTCTAGGCGCGCAACATTTCGTTGACAACGTAGCAGTAGATGCGTAGACAACGTTTTTGAACAAAATTTCTATTTAAATGCACCAGGCCGGGGTGGCGGCGGGACGCGGCAGATACAGGATAGCCGAGTTTTAGCGCCGCCTTCGACAGCAACTGCTAAACCCAATACGTAGCAGTAGATGCTTAGACAGACAACGTTATTAAACAAAAGTTCTGCGCTAACTTTTAACATGTTGTGCACGAAATGTTGCCTAGTGGAAACGCGGCTTAAGAGACATGCTCGCTTTTGCACTAGGCAACATTTGGTCACTCAGTCAAAGGATTTGATCAACGAATTGAAACGCAAAAATTGTTGAAACGAATTAAATAGTCATCAAACCCATTAAAAACTAATTAGATGAAAGATTACTAACTTCGTGGTTGGATTTGCATGTACATTTGTATAGATACAGGGTATAGGTTACGACCATGCAAGTTTTTTTACTATCCTGTGCAATACGCAGTTTATCATTTGTTTTTTATCCGATCAAGCGTCGAGAGTCATCCATCAAATTAAATGTGATTCGATGAACCGAACTCAAGCTGGCATCCGGCTCAATCAACAGATGATTTTTCAGATCCAATTTTTATATTCCCATGCGATGTTCTCTGACTGTTATATTTATAATTGGACAGCACTCAAATTATTTAGATACGAAAATATTATAAGGACATACTGCTCTGAAGGTAAAAGGAAAATGTGAAGTTAATTTAGAGTCGATCATGCAGAATATCATGGGGGCATAAATGGAAAGGAAAGGTAAAACTAAATTGGAAACAAACAGGCGTTTAAAAATATATTTAATGACAAGTCTTAAGAAAATTACTTGACTATTTTTAATTATGTTTTTACGAACGATAATATATACACATCCTACTAATATTAATAACGTAAAAGTTTAAGCCCCTCGGTGGGGACATATATGAGCTGTTAACGAAACGAACGAAACGAAAAGTTTGTGAGGAAGGATGTATTTTACTTTTTCACGCAAAAGCTACTGAATGGATTTTAATGAAAAATTACAATAATCAGAATAACACGTAGGCTAAAAATTATAAACATACTGTGTAAATAAAATAAAATAATTGTCCAAAATATATCACGATACTACATTCACTTAGTCACTGTACAATGTTTATTATTGTATCGTGGCGCGTGGCTATGTCACGTTGGTTTCTCGATGGACTGCAAGAAAGAGTTCAGTAAGACAAGTTTTTTTACCGTGAGCGGAGCTGCGAGGCGGAAAGCTAGTGTGACATACATAATAGGTACATTGTATAGACAATAAGAAAAATATTATACATAATATTATGAAATGAACTCGATACATTTTGATTTATGTTGACAACACTTCACGGTTAATAACCCGTGCACCTAGACATATTCTGGCAAACGACGCTCTCGCGAGTGAGGCGAGTAGGGCGGGGTAAATTAGCCATAACGTGTAAATTGAAACGCGGCAATTCCCGGAGTTAAGCCCACCACACACGCACTAGCTCTACATATAGTCTAGTTTGTCTGTCAGTTACTTTTTACGCCAAAACCACTTAGCAAATTTAAAAAAAACTTGGTACAAAGTTTAGAATAGACCTTGGAGAAGGACATGAGCTACCTTTTATCGCGGGAAAAAAATCACATTCCCACGAGAAAAAACTGTCAACGTGGGCGGAGGCGCGAGATGGAAAGCAAGTAATTTATATTAATATGCCCATATGTAAACGTAATAAGGGTAAAATATATATTTAATTATATGGGTAGCTACGGTCAACCCATAATAAAGCGAGATAATATATATTAATATGCCTTGCTATTTTTCTACACAATATTTTGATGATATACAATTTAACAAAATCAGTACAATTAAATCCTAACCTATTAGAATCCTACTTATACATATTATAAACGTGAAATATTGTAGGGAACTATTGAAATACTGAATGGATTTAATGAAACTTTACAGTAATATATCTTATACATCAGAATAACGCAAAGACTACACATTACCGCGGGAAAATCCCTCAAAGCTATGTTTGCGGTTGCTAGCAGATTTTTATGGAAAATATATCGTTATAATGCCTCCTCTTCACATAGACAGAATCATCGGCAGACGCGGCCGCGCATGTGTAAAGGAGTCATAAGTCTTGCTCTAATATATATTAAAGCTTTGTGTGTGGTGGGCTTTCGCGCAACACGCGCAGCCATTCCCGCCGTTCCCGGAACGAATCAAAGGACGCACTCACACGGACGCACATCCAGGACTAACCTGCCAGGGATTAATTTGTATCAACAGCCGAGAACCGACAGCGCGAAACAATTTGCCTATAGTATATTATAAAGGCGAAAGATTTTATTGTTTGTTTGTTTGCATCCAATAGGCTGATCGTCGTGGAGCTCTCTGGGGCAGCAGTGGACGTCTATCTGCTGAAATAATGAAGATGATGATTAAAATTCGAACAAAATGATACACGAAAATATTTTTTTATTTAACAGAACGAAATTGTAATATTTTCTTCTTTATGCTTTCGGAAATTACCATAAAATCGTAATGTCCGGTCGGTGGGGAGAGTTTAATAAAAACGAACAATATTTCACATCCGCATTTACATTCTTGTGTCCAATTGCTTGCTCGGTCGGAAATTGTGCTGGTCCCGTGAGGATACTATTAATTTAAACATAATATTTATTCAATTAAAACAGTATTTATTACCAATATAAACCATTAATTTGTTTTACCATATTGTTAAATTCGTTCTATATGTTTATATGTTCTCTCTTTGTTCTTTTTACACGCTTTATTTTAGGTAATCTTATATATAAAAATGAATTGCTGTTCGTTAGTCTCGCTAAAACTCGAGAACGGCTGAACCGATTTGGCTAATTTTGGTCTTGAAATATTCGTGGAAGTCCAGGGAAAGTTTAAAAGGTAAAAAAAAAAAGAAAAAAAAAAAAAAACAACGCGGGCGTATAGCCGCGGGCGGACAGCTAGTTTAATAATAAGTTTTCACCGATGACGAACTTGGTTTTTCTTAATATGTACATATCATTATTTTATTTCATTTAAATATTTAGTTAAACACTTAAAATCTAAAATATTCATTCTTTTTAGGAAGATGTATATTTTCAACGAATATTAAAACATAATTTTATCGAACTTCAGGCAATGTGTCTTCTGTTACTTATAAAAGGACTTCCACATAAATAAGATATGAAAATAAAAAGTCGACTAAGGCCTATTCTTCACTCAATAGAGAAACAGGCAAAGTGTTAAATCGTTCCCGGATACATTTACTTATTTAGAGTAAACTCAAGTCCCTCAGTGGTGACATATAGGTCTTTATTTTTTATCATTAGATAAAAATAGAGCAAAGTTATTTGTGGAAACCCCACTACCTAGTTTGACTATTCGTACGTGATTAATACTCAAACAGTACAGTACGATAGTGGTTTGAGGCGTACGTGTGGTTTTGTGACGTCACGTCGGACGCGTCCGGTCTTTACCACGTACCGGTTCCGGACATTACCTGGTTGCTTAGATGTATCTTTGCAAGAAGGCCGCCAATTATTTGGACTAATCCATGGACTAATCTCTCGAATTTTATTGCTGACGATTCTTTTGTTTTTCTGTGCAATATATTAAGTATATTCTATTCTACGATGTGTTAGTCAAATATAAATAACGCAAAACGCTCTCAATTTAATGAAACTGCACAATTTTCAAATCGCAAAAAAACTGGACCTAAAAGTTTTTTTTATATCGAAAAACTTCCGGTACAAAAGTTGTGGAGTTTCATGGCCTAAGATACCATCGGAGAGATTTTGTTCCAGTTTATGTACGTAGCCTAAATTGTAAAAAAAAACGCACTATGGTATGAAATTTGTAAACATTTAAGAAGCAGGTGTTAATCAATGGAATCAAGGACTGACTACATGAATATAAAATCAGCACAACTATACTAAATTAGCATATATCTATACTCTTATTCATGACGAACCAAATAACTCATACTTTATTTCAATTTAGTTTACCTCGTTTTTCAGAGGAGGCTGACTTTAAGAATATTTGAGTTTCCTCTACGATTCTCGTCCCCGCACGTTAAGGCAAAAGGGCGGGAAACGGGCCTATGCGATATGGGAGCTTCTATGCAACCCGTAACACTGATTGTACGAGCTTTCTATGTAGCATGTTGCATATAAACTCCTGCCGCCCAGGATCGCGCCCTTTCCGCGTTCGTGGGTTCCCTTTACGGAACCCAATGCCGTCAATTTATGTTTTATTGCGAATCCTTGTTTGATTTATAACGCTAATATATCGACAAATACGTTAAAATGTTATGTTTAGTGGATATACGCAATTTACGACCCTGGAACTGATATTTATTGCAATCGATGAGTAGCACGCTCTTATTGTTTTATGTTTTTGCATCTTAAAAGTTGGCACATAAAATGGCAAGTGCTGTTGTTTCTAACACTGTTTTCTTCTTCTGCTTTTCTCTCCTTTTAATTTTTTTTTACGGTCAATAAAACATTTACATGCGCCTTGTAAATGTTGGCATAAGTAACGTGGTGTAGAAATAATTTATAGTAAGGTTTTAGTGAAAACCAACAGAAGAAGATGAAAGATGAATAGATCGATATTTTGAAAGAATGGTATTTAAAAAGTGTCGTTGTAGATCACATATTTTTGCATATATACCCTAAACTTGAGCGATGAATGGGTTAAACTCACGGACTTACAGGAAGTCCATGGTTAAACTGATCTTTGACATTTCAAAACTAAATTGACAATCTCCTGTATCCTTTTATCCTCGACAGCGTGACAAGGACGTGTAATGTCAAAGTGAGTGAGTAAGTGTGTGTGTGTTGTATTTAACCATCTTTTTTTTAAAGACTTCAGAATGAACCGCATTCGCATTTATTTTTTATTGCCCTACACCTTGTGTCGTTAGAATTCGCCATCGTAAGCTTCACCGGACTTGAAAAATTAATCGTAATGTACTCTAAAACCTCGGTCACATTAGCGAATAGTCATTGAATAGGCATTCGCTGCGACTAAACATTAACACGTTTATTTGTATGGAATTCGCAGCGAATAATCCTGTCACACTGAGCGATTTCTCGCTGCGGGTGCCAATTCGCAGCGACTAATCGCTGTGTGTAACCGAGGCTTTAGTGGAAAAGAGTTAAATCGTAATAACACTTTACTTAAACGAAGCTATAAAAATCGCAATAGCTATGCAATACAGTTTTATACTTCCGTCATAAAACTGCAGATCCTCGTTCCGTGTTGTTCCTCAAGAGCTGTTAAACTGTTAATGTATCTAAGCTCTTAATAAACCGTGTTAAAGTTCGTACTCGTCCATAACCATTAATACTCAATACAACAATGTCTTTGATCCGGTTTAATACAAAGTATTGCAAATCTTACAAATACATCACAAATTTCGACCGTAGGCGTTGAAGGCATGATCATAAGAATGCAGTTTAGTAAGATGGTGGTAGTTATAAAAAAGAAAAAGAGAGGATGTACTAGAATATATTATGTATATGGCCGCGCGGCGGCGCGCCGCGTGTCCTTCGGCTGCTTTTAAGCGATAGGTACTAGTCTTTTTAGTCTGTGGATAAAGTTTAAAATTATTTCACACTGAAAATGCACGCCTCGTCGCTGCCGATCCGGTGTGAATTGAGCATTATTCGAGCATGATTTGTAACTAAAGATAATTTATTATCTAAACACATTATTATGTACGATAAGGCACGTTGTGAATACTCTATCAAAACATGCATGTCACAATATTAGGATAATATCTTTGTGCTTCGCGATGACAATGACTTGACAACTTTTTTTGCGATACCACTGTTTCAATATTGTCGTATAATGGAGTTATTTCTTTGTTGCTAGCAGTCCACCCGCGGTTATACTTGCTTATACCAGACAAGACAGACATACACGTCACAAGTACAGACATCGACCTGTAACATTTTTATTATAATTATAGATAAAGTAGGATTTTTAGCAGCGTCGCATATGTAAATATTAATAGTTATATCTCGTAACGTGTTAGGAATGTCATCATGAATAATGTTTTTTTGTAATTACTTAATTACTGATCTCATTAGGATCGTTAGTAACTATCGTGGTCTAAGAAAACAAGGTCTTCCATTCGGACCACGTTACTGACATAAGCCTACGTCATCTTGCGCTGTTCATCCTTGTCGAATGCGTGTTAATAGACAAGGATGAACAGCGCAAGATGACGTAGGCTTGTGGCAGTCACGTAGTCCGAATGGAAAACCTTGTTTTCTTAGACCATGGTAACTATTTATTAATCTGTGGTACGGGGTCTATACAAAATTACCTAGTAATTTACAATTTCAAGGATGACAGGTTGTCAGTGTTATTATAAAACAAGTATGTATTATGTTCTTCTGCGCTGTTTATAGTAACTATAATTATGATAAATATGTTTGTCTAATTTAGAAGTAGGTATGTTGTTTGTATGATTCTGTTAGTTTATTTTATTTGTTTCAGTTTTATCTATTCAGTTTTTTGGTACTTCCCATTTATCGCATTAGTTAATGCAAGTACAATGCGAGATGTTTAAGTTAATGCTAAAAACCGAGTCAGGGGATGTAAGAAGTGATATAAAACATATCTAGATTTTTTTGTTTATCTGTTTGTATGTTTTCACTGGCTAAACTCCGAAACTGTTGGACCAATTTAAATGAAATATTGCACGGTGGTACCTTATATCCACGGTCAACATCTAATATAGTTTTACTGCGGGAAAATATCTAATGGTGAAAGAATTTTTTAAATCGGTCCAGTAGTTTTGAGTTTATTCATTTCAAACATACACACACACACACACACAGACAAATACAAATCTTTCCTCTTTTTAATATTAGTATGATTATTTAATTTTGTGTGATATTAGCCTTCTTTATATAAAATTACTATGTTAATAAATGATAGATAACAGATTCATAACAAATAAACGAGTTATAAGTAGACGATTTCTAATTGTTTACGAATTGTGAAGCATGATAAACAGTTTTAAAACAGTAACTGCCAAATATCTTATCTTATCGCATTATCCCCGCCCCTCCTATCGTTATAATTACTTATGTTACAATCAATCAAGAAATTTCATTTGAAGGTTCCGTAGATACCCAGTAATATAGCAAAGACTATATAAGTAAGTGATAGTTTGGTGATAACTGGTCCTTATCGCGCTAAAAAAATCAAAACTAAATTTTACCAAAACCACTGTCAAATTAACCCTTATCACCCCTTAATAGAGTAACTATGTTACTAAGTCCATACCCGTATATACCCGTATTACTGCGCGCGCGTGATATGACAGCGGTTTTGATTTTTTTTAGCGCCAAAGGACATGCTAGTCAATCAGGCGCGGTCCGAAGGGGGGGGTCACAGGGGACATGACCCCCCCCAAAATCTAAGGACAAGTTAAAAAATATCAAAAAAATTCCAAATAATAAAAGGAAATTTCTAGTTATCCCCATATCATATCATAGGTAATGTATAAAATTGTGTCTTGTGCAATGATGTTTATTTTATTTCAGATACCTTTTTTTTGTTAGTGTAGTAAGTGACCCCCTCCAAAATTTCAGGCTGCGACCGCGCCTGTAGTCAATGGATTTGTCAAAAATAAACCCCTATTTCTCCTGGTCACGCTATAACTTGAGAACGGCTTTTTAACTATTTCATTCATTTTTTAAATGTTTTTCATTCTTTTTGGATGTTCTTACATAGGCTACCTTTTACCGCGGGAAAATTCCTCATTCCTACGGAAAAATATATCAACGGAAAGCTAGTATTCGTTATAAATGTGTAATGTGTGGTAAAACAAATGGTTTAAATAACTAACATGTTGAGTATATTATGCTGCTGGTATTACGAATAAAATCAAATAAAATATTATTTAAACCCGACCAGAAAAATAAAAAAGCCTCGCCATATTATAATTTCAAACAAACTAATTTTATAATGCACCACATTATTGCCATAAACATAAAAATATAGGTACACGTGGCGCCACCAGAGCAGGTTTTTAATTTTTTTGGTCAGGGTTACATATCAGTTATCTTTCTAATATAGAGGCCAGTTTAAAAGCTACTACTCGTACGAATAGTTTTTCTATAACATAGGAAATATGTTGTTATTTATTCAAATATACATACATAATCTGATTTATATTTGTGTTTACGGAATCCTAACAAAAGTGAAATTCATTGTAATGATAAGTGCTTGGAGTATTTCTGCGAGTTAATTTCAATATAAATAACGAACAAAACGATTATTTATATCGTAGCTTTACAGAGTTCAGACGTAATTGACTTTAGGGAAATTTCTTGAACAATAATGTGGATATACACAGTTTTGATCGCAAGCACTGTCTTGTATTTTGTTTATTGGTACATAACAAGAAATTTTAGCTATTGGAAGAAACTAAATATCAAATATGAAGAACCTGTGCCTTTTTTCGGGAACATCAAAGAATTGGCTTTTAATAGAAAATTTTTAGGTGAAATTTTAGGACATCTTTATGTGAAGTTCCCCAATGAAAAAATTATTGGTTTATACACAATGACGACACCGGCGCTTTTGATACGAGATCCTGACCTTATAAAACAAATTTTTATCAAGGATTTTGATCTATTCATGGAACGTGGAGTCGAATTTAGCAAGGAAGGATTGGGTAAAAATTTGTTCCACGCAGACGGGGAGACCTGGCGTGTGCTTCGAACTCGCTTCACACCCTTGTTTACTTCGGGAAAACTGAGAAACATGTTCCATCTTATAGACAACTGCGGAGATAAGTTCATCAGTTACATCAAAGACGAACTCAAGATGCAGCCTGAACAGAACGTGCAGAGCGTCGCTCGGATGTTTGCCATGTCGTCCATATCGGCTTGTGCATTTGGCCTCGACATTAACTATAAAGATCCCAGCATGGAAATCCTCAACAAATTGGACAACTTAATTCTGATAAATAATAGCCATGCACTAGAGATAGACTTTTTGTTTCCTGGAATCTTCAAAAAATTAAACATGTCGCTATTTCCGAAGGAAGTGAAGACTTTCTTCAAAGACCTAGTTGAGACAGTTTTTACTCAAAGAAGTGGTGTACCGACAACCCGTAACGATTTCATGGATCTCATTTTGATGATGAGACAACAGAAGGTGGTACACGGAGCCAAAAATATAGACAGTTCTGATATCGCCGTGGAGTTGAGCGACGAGGTGATAGCAGCACAAGCGTTTGTGTTTTATGTGGCGGGTTTCGAAACATCATCTACCACTCTTGGATTCCTTTTGTATGAATTAGCTCGAAATCCGGAAATTCAAGATAAAATGATTAAAGAAATCGACAATTTGCTAGAAAAACATAACGGAAAACTAACTTATGATATGTTGACGGAATTACCTTACATGTTTCAAGTCATCGATGAAACTTTGCGGATGTACCCGATAGTGGATCCTGTACAAAGGCGTGCTCTGGTAGATTACAAAGTGCCCGGAACTGATTTGACAATTAAGAAAGGTCAGATGATATTTGTCTCAGAGAGAGGTCTTCACTTAGACTCTAAATATTATCCCAACCCGGAAGTATTCGATCCTGAGCGATTCAGTTCGGAAAATTCAAAGACTAGGCACTCATGTGTATATTTGCCTTTCGGGGCTGGACCGAGAAATTGTATCGGTAAGCAATTATCTATTTTGATCAGTGTACTGTGTGTTTTGGAGTTTTCTATACTAATAAGGTTTGATTGTTTATTTGCATTGAATAGGCTCCGAAACTACAGAACCGATTTCAAAAATTCCTTCACTGTTGAGAAGCTACGTAATCCCTGAGTAACATAGGTTTTATTTTATTTTAAAAAAAATGGGGATCCTTACCAAAACTTCAATAATGTAAACCAAGGTGCAAAAAAATACCTAAAATATTCCTAATAATTGAATAGGCTCCGAAACTACTGAACCGATTTTGGTGAAGCTTGGCACAAAGATAAAATAGACTTTGCAGATTAAAATATGTATTTGTCTTATAAACAACGCCTAAATTTTTAATAAGAAGTCATAATTATTTTTCAAAATATTGTAAGTTAAAGTATAATCGGCCTCGTAGCCTAGTTGGTAGTGCACCTTCCTACGAAGCACAGGGTCGGGGATCGAACCCCGTTTCGTTTTATTTGTTAATAATATTATAATTCTTTTTTTATTCTTTGTTTCAGGTATGCGGTTTGCGAGAGTACAGTCTTCAGTGTTCTTAGTGAAGCTGCTGTCCAAGTACCGAGTGGAACCCTCCGAGAACACTCCCAAGGTCATGACCTACGCTGGCAACCGCTTTCTCCTGGGGCCTGATGGCGGAACAGTCCCTCTGAAGATAGTTCACAGGATGACGTGAACTTTGTGACCGTTCAGTGAGACGATAGAAGTCGCCTTTAAATATGTAGTTTGTGATTGTGATTCAAAAATTCAACAAAAAAAACAAAATTTAAAAGGTTTTAATTCGCAGTAAGATTTTACAAACCACTTTTCCACGTCGAGGCGAGTTCACAATTTGGCTGTCTTCTGTGGAGAATAGCTCGCCGGAAGAAACTCCACGGACGTTGCACCTTTTCAGAATATTTTACAAAATTAGAAATTATTATTTTATACAATTTTATTAATATAACAAAGAGTGCAAACGAAATATACAATTAGAGGAAGGCAACCAGTCAAAGTAGAAATACTAAATTCACAAGCACAATCGACAAGAGCAGACCAGTCCCCAAAGCAGCACCACGTTCACGGGTTTGACGTATGGGGTGGTATGGGTCAGCCATCGCCGGGCTCAACCATATTAGAGGGAACTGTAACGAACTTTACCGCCACTCTTTGGAAAAGTACAGTTTATTAAGTAAGTTAGAATAACGAAAAAATTGTGTAACTATAAATCTATTCATAGTTTCGTCTACTCAACACTGGCCCTTAATTTTTTGCATTCTAGAGAGACAAGTTGATGTTTCAAACAAGAAACAACCATATTGTAAGAAATGATTTGTAACGCATTGTAATAGGGTCTATTGAGAGTTAAACTGACGGAAAACATTAAGAAGCCAAAATTGCGTTCGAAAGTCACAAGGAGGATTCGGGACAGACGGCGAGGGACGCGGCAGCGGGCGGAGTGTTTTGTGCGGCGTGTGGTGTATGGTGTTGTGATAGTTCAGTGTTTTTCCATAAGTAATATAGATATCCCAACGTGCGGCGAAGGCGTCGTTGATGGGGTAGCTCGTTCGCAGAGGTTCGTTTATTTTATTCCTACAAATTTATCTTTATCGTTAGGAACATTTTTCCTTTAATTTCAGTGCAGTAGAGGGCGGCTATTTCAATCAATTAAATAGGGACTATTAAGGGTTGTGCGCAAATAGATTAGGGAAATATAGGAGGTGATGAATGATCGAGACTATCGTAAAAATAATTCTTTATATTCAAAATTAGGAAATACACTATAAAGTGCAATGTTACACGTTAAAATATGCATGGCACATTATAGCTGTGAATAGGGACTCTATAATAAATTTTCATTACATTTTAATATAAATTCATCCATAAACCGATACAACTTACACGTGTGTGTGTGGTGTGAGGGCCACTTTGCTTAAACTCAATGAAAATATGACCTTGATTTAGTGTGCATTGCAAAACAATTGTGCAGCTAATATCAGATTTTGTGCAACTCAATTGAGCGAGTTATAAGGTGAAATGTTGGGCTCTCAATCCTCCATTGGAGGATTGAGAGCCCACCTAAAACAGAGAAACTATGCGCACTACAGAATCGGTCTTTACGGCAAACTCTAAGTCCAGACGTAACAATAATTGTGTCGTAGAGATATTATCGCAAAACGCTACAGTATTTTGTATATCTTCGGTCAAAATTGGCCCTCAGAAGTATTTTTCGTACTCTGTTTTTGTCAAATATTAAGAAAACCCTTTGCTTTCTGATTAAACAAATTATGTCAGTAATTGTGAAAATAATTGTGCGATTTTGTGCAAGCAAGAAAACTTCGCTACCTCTCGTAGTTTTTAAGTTATGACGTCGCAAAGATTTGGGCCCTCAATCCTCCACTTTTTCCTGTTTTTTGTTAATTACGCCGTAAGTATTAAACATATGACAGTAGGGGAGTATTGGGCATTCTAAAACAGTTTTCGGATCATCGTTCACTGGCACTCCGTTCATCTCGCCTCGCTATCGCTCCGCTCGTTTCACTACGCTTAGTGAACAATGATTCGAAAACAGTTTTAGAACACCCAATACTCCGTTATGAACGGAACAGGTGTAGAAAGTGATCAGTGTAAACGAGTCGTGTTAAATACTCACCAGAATTTTTCTAAAACTCTCTCACACACACACACACATCACATCACATTACGATAACTACAATCTCTGAGGGTTCTGGATTGCTAAGATTGCTCCCTCGACACTGACATCGGTTGATTGGCTGAAGTTCGCTGAATTTAAAGAATTATAAGTTTCGTTCATTATCAGCACAGCCTGGCTGGGATTCGTCTTGGTATACAAAACTGACTTGGACCATCATCCGTTGACTGGCTGAAGTTCAGAAAACTTCCTTCAACTTCAGTAGTGACAAGTCAAGGTTCTGGATGACCAAAACAAAATTCCCGACAGTGACATCAAATGAGGGGTTGAAACTTATAGAAGAACTACTTTCAACCTCAGCAGTGTAGGGTTGAGGGTCTTAGATTGAAAAAACTTCCCCCGTCTAGTGGTGATGAAAGAATATGAACAATACGTCAGTATCTCACCACGACAACTTGAAAAGTACAAAACTGCTTACAGTAACATCAATCTTTACCCTAAGTATAAACTGTAAGCGATTAGCGGAAAAACTGACAGCCTTAGTAGCATCTTCCAGCCGACCTTAGAACAAGAAGAATACATATATGCAGTGATTTATTTATTATATTTATTGGGTGTTGAATTTTTATAAATTTATTATTTATGTATAGTTCCATACTCTAAACAAGTGACAAATACAGCAGTAGGTAAAAGATGAAACACATGATAAATAACAACAATTTAATAATTTAAAAAGCTTTCATTTAAATTTATTAATTAAGTTATTATTATTATTCCACGACAATTTATTTGTCACATGTATAATTTCTTAAAATATTTCGTAAATGACATAATGAATTGAGGAAAAAGTGATTTCAAAGATCTTCTGATGAGGTCTGATGAATAAGTTTCTTGTTTACATTAAAACCAAAATTGCTTTTTACGTTTTACCATGCCAAACATAGATTTCGTTTATTAGAGTTCTAACCGACCCTCAGTGAACGGAGCGTGATAACATATCCGCTATAAGGCAATAACTTAAACCCAATACCTTTAATAAAGTTCGAATTAAATTGATGGGATCCGTAGGTATAAATAAACATAGAATTACATTCTACGAACAGGTTTTTTTTTTATGCTTATAATTTAAATGTAAGTAAGACGTATAATATTTGAATTAAGAAAATAAGTCGTCACGTACCTTACTCTCTTAATTATAGTTATTGTTGTTGTTGTTGTTGTTGCTATTACGAGAACGAAAAATCTCGTTGAATATTTGTCATTGTTTAAATTTCAGATATTTATAACAAAATCGTGGTATATTAAGAATAAGAAACATTTATTTGCAGGACATTCTCATCTACCGAACTATAGTTACAAAATATTTAGCCTTAGAATAAAAATAACTTTCTCTCTATCATAGCATAAATAAAAGAAAACTATTTAGAAAATATTACTTAGGTATCATACTGTTGAATGTAGGTCACGTTCCCACGCTATGAAGTATAAATGCAATTCCTAAAGAACCCTAAAGCATCAATGCAACGCGAACATGCTGACGATGACTCGTTTCGCGAAGCTAGGACTTTTGCTGACGACGACGCTCAACAAGCCGGTTCCTTTTTTTAAAAAATAACCCTATCATTGTAGAAATAATAAAGTGTGGGTCTCGGTGATAAAATGTTTTTTTTTTTTCATTATGAGGTTTTCCAATTACAAGTATATTTGCGATAGGTCATTAAAATTTATTCGAAACGAGTTAAAAAAAATGTTTTTGAAATCAATCAACCTTTATTGTACCTATTGTTGGTTCCACCTATTATCGTTTCAAAGTCGGTTAAAAATAAAGGTAGATTCATATGAGCACGGTTTTGACTATGTAGAGTTTAGAGGTATAAATATTAAAACTCGTATAAATAATAAAATAAAACAGATAATATATAATAATATGAGTACAAGTTAAAAGTAAAGTTTTGCTTATCTGTAAAATCTAAGTCTGTACCTATAGGTTGATATATTTCATCGTTGTTGTGACAACCTCCGTGGTCGAGTGGTAAAACGCTCACCACATTACGGAGGTTCCGGGTTCGAAACCCGGCACGGTCGACCTTGGAATCTGGAATGATTCTGTGCGTCGGAAGGCACGTAAAACCTGGTCCCGGCTACTATCTTCGGATATAGTCGTTTTTTATTTTTATTTTATTTGTAATAATCAGGTAACAAGGCTTGTAGATAGAATAATAATATAATTTAAAACTTTTAAAATATTATACATACACTGAATTAAATAAAAAATATGCAACTTAAAAAACTTATTGACACCAAGTTGTTCTATCGTTGTGAACTTACCTTTATATATTTTCGCTGTTGTCGTCAGATTTTGGTTCCAATTTCAATTAAATCAGAATCATTTTTCTGCAAATTATGCGACTTTAGCGTGTGAAATAATTTCATTGAATTTTGCTTGCTTAGGATTTTTAAAATATAAAAGCGGATATGTGTCGTGAATATTTTACATTCTGGAGATCTACCGGGAAAAACGTCACCGATGTTCGATCCGTTCACGCAATTCGTCCGATCATCGATGGCATGACCTACCGCGAAACGTTTCGGAAAAGCGACGGCCGTTCTTCGAATCCTTAGACACCGACGGATTGATATCGTGAATGAACTGATTGAACGAATTAAAGAAATTAGTGATGCCCTTCTACAATTTATGTTTTACAAATATCGGTTTTTCGTTAAATTTGCAATTTAATAAGAAATATGTGAAATAAATAACAAATAACTTGAATTTATGTAATTACCTAACCTTTTCCTTATTTTTATGAAGCCAAAACCTCTTTTTATAGTTATTTTTTGAATAATTATTTCTTAGTGGCAGTATGTTGAAATATACTTTGTCAAAATGAAAAAAAAAGCAGCTGTTCTGTCAGAGCACTTTGTTTTTATTTACAAAATTGAATTGAATTATTTATTATAAAATTATAGTTAAATTTAACGATTAGCTATGTTATTTGAAAGTAAGTATGTATAAATCTTTAATAATAATTTAGTCACTATCTATTTCATAATATGTAAACAGTAAAAGAGGTTTATTTATTTGTCGTAGAATGTCTCTGCTAGCTTTTGCTAGCTACTACCGAATAAGAAATCTTGTTAAGTATATGGATTTCATGCAGGAGCATGAAGACTTGGCCTGTGGTCGCCTTCTACGGAATATGGAAGGGAAGGCCCGGGCAAGCAATTGTAGTCTGACCACCTGAGATCACCTTATTAAACAGGATGGGTGAATACAAAATAAGCAGTGACAAAAGGTAACATTTTTATTTTTAGATTTATTTTAATGTTTAAAACATAATTAATGAATATACTTAAGTATTTATTTATCCGTAGGTTGAAAATGAAAATTGAAACATAATGAATATAATATAATACTTATATATCCATAGATTACAAGAGAAGGATTCAAGAGGACATAAGAAAAAACGTATCAAAAGGAAAGGGGAAAAAAGCAGAGATTGTGAGACTTAGAAGAGCGATGGAAAAATAAAGACAGACGCAGTTGCTGCAGCTGTTTTGGAGTTACATTTAAAATGCAGTACTTGAATTTATTTAAGTTCTTCTCCACAGAACACAGCAAAATTTTTGAACTGATAATGTAGATTTCATTTGGGTTGTGTATATATCCAGAGGATAAAAGTAAATCCTTGAACTTTTTATTACTTTGTAATTTGTAAGTACAATAATTTGATAATAAATGTATACCTATTCTTCAAATTGTTTTATTAATGTATACCTATTTTCATATTTATGCGTTATTAGTATTCATTATAATTTAATAGCTTCTATCCACTAGTATTTTATTACACAGCCGCCTTTTCTTTCCCATAATCTCGCCTAAATGTTGCGCGGATGAAATCGCTCAAAGCGATAAGTACTTCATTTTCATTGTTTCTTTTCCTGTTTTAATTATGCTTTTAATTGAATTATCCCCTTTCGGACAACTCTCTAGGCTCTAATTCAGCCTTTATGTATATAATAGATCTTTTTTAATAAATAGATATCTACTCATTTTATTATAATTTAAGCTCCGAACCATTTGCGAACTGAAAACGAAACACAAACGATAGCTCAGTTGGTATCGTATAATTTGAGGTTATATTCCGATCAAAATGATGTCAAACTCCGCAGCTTATACTGTCGTTTGAGGTTTCGCGGTAGCGTTTTGCGAATCACGGACAGCGAACTTCGTTTTGAAAATTCGAAGATCGATCGAAAGTGGTTCAGAGTAAGCAAAATCCGAAACGAAGCCAATTCGATTGACGTTGCTTCGTGTATCGAATTACAGAGTAACACCCCTGTGCTCGACGCTCAAGCTGAAAATCAGGACTTCCACTGTGGTTCCGACGACTGCTCACGTCACCCAGTCACCTCGAGCTGCTTTATACCCGTCACCCTGAGGCATCATTGTATCGCGATCATGTGCGTAAGTTTTACATACATTTATATATTGTCCCTGCAGTTTCATTTTCTTTAACATGATAAATATCATTTAAACTACCTATCTTGTGGCAGTATATTTTTGTTTCCTGATTCTCTAGGGAATAAATAGTACCATGAATGATTAATATAATTTGAATAAATTTAATTTCAGGTCTGAACAAAATTATCGCAAAGTGCAGAAGAAGAGGGCAGGGGAAAAATTCCTGGATAGTGACGAGGAGGAATTAGTAAGGTAGTGTATATTTTCTCACATTAAAAAACACTTAATCAAATAAATTAAAAAATCAATATGATACTTTGACCTGTACGTACCCATTTATAAATACAATCTAAACTAAAGTTTTTTTTTTTCAACTTTGATTATAAAATACTTACGGATAATAGACATAACCTAATCTAAACATTAAACTTATTTTAAACTTACTTCCTAAATTTATTGTTTTTATTTTAATGAAATTAATCATTCTCATTTAATTACAGTGTGAAGAAGAAGGTGAAGCCTGCACCCAAAAAAGCAGGCAGGGGAAAACCTGCTCACAGCAAGGACGAGGCCCCCAGCGCGCAGGCGTGGTTGTTCTCCGACGAGGACGAGGACGGCGACCAGGTGCGCTCGAAGCAGGACCCCCCGAACTGCGTATTCTCTAGGCGCGTCGCCGGCGGCTCCGTGCGCCGGCAGGCTACCTTGTCGGGGGACCTGTTAGCGGAGGTCCGCATTTATAACCCGGAGGAGGTTCGTAACCTAGACGGCTACGAACGATGTGACAAGGCCGCAGTTTGGATCAGATATCAGGGGGATTCTCATTCCCCTGAAATGCACGATTTAAGGAAATTTGTTAAAGGCGCAAAGACATACTTTACCGAGGAGGGTAAATTCTTTGCCTCCAAATATAACAAGTGATTTTGTTATTAGTATTATGTATTAGATAGATGTTTATCATATTTTTACTAGGTAGTTTGCTTACATGGAATACGAGTAAGATAGAAAATACCTATATTTTGATATAAGTAAAAACTAATATATTTTTTTCTTATTTTATAGAGTAAACATTCCACTAAAATAATTAAAATATTATTATTACCTATAATAAAAGTTAAAACTAATAAACTTGTACTTTTGATTTAATTCCTTATAGGTAATATTGAATACTTATTACTTGATTAATATTTCACATTAATATCTTAATAATTTACCTAAAAGTACTTAGTAAAGCGTGTATAAAACATGGTTCGATCAATATTTTGCACAGTTTGCGATATATCAGTTAAAAGTAACGCCTTTTCAGCTCATTTGAAGTCTATCTTACACAAAAACAATACTGCAGTTACCGAATGTGATGGCATTGAAAAAATCAATAGCGCATTCCGAAGTCGCATTGCATCTTATCGCGTGTCGTGTGAGGCAGCCGCGAGCGGGAGCGATGATGGCAGCGTCTCGGCTGAGGCACTTCCCCCTTCGCAGTTCCTAGCGCGGCTGCGATCACGCGTCCGCGCCTTACTCTCTGCGCGTATGCTAGCTCATGATAGTGTGAAGGTCAATTTCGAATTGTTTTCAGAGTTTTTTTTTGCCAAAAGATAATTCTATGTCTATTAAATCTTTTTCTACAGAAAATATTGTTCTTCATCAGAGTTATAACTTTGAAGACGTATTTTCTAGAGTTCTTCAGATAATAAATAAAAAAATTGAAGAATTTGAGCAAAAAGATAGCGGGTGGGCATTTATGCGAAACCTGTATCTTGAAGTAAATATAAACAAGTATAATCCTATGAGAGCTTCAAGTTATATTGATCTACCAAAGTGTATTAAATACAAACGCGCCTGCATCAATATTCAAAACAATGATAATTTTTGTTTTTTGTGGTGTATAATGGCAGCTTTGTTTCCAGCAAAAAATAATGCCCAGCGAACATCTGCTTATCCCCATTTTAAAACTATACTTAATACAAAAGACATGACATTTCCAGTAGGACTAACAGACATCAAGGTTTTTGAAAAAAATAACCCAAACATTAGCGTTAACGTATATGGACTTCAAAACAAATCAAAAGTTGTTGGGCCATTGTATAAGAGTGAATGTCGTAAGAAGCATCACGCGAATTTACTATTTTTGGAAAATAATGATAAATCGCACTATTGTCTAATTAAAAATTTATCAAAATTACTTCGCCAACAGTTAACTAAACATCATTCGAAAATCTTCCTATGTGAAGAGTGTATGATATTTTTTGATAGTGAAGATAAACTCCAGTCGCACATTTGCAGCGGTGTTAAAACTATTTTACCTAATGAAGGCACTACAATTCAATTTGATCATTACGAAAGAATGCAAAACATGCCTTTCGTTATTTACGCTGACTTTGAATCTTTATTGAAACCTGTTACCACAAAATGTGATAGTGTTGATACCAACACTTTGACTTTACAACAACACGTGCCAGCTGCATTTGCTTACTACGTAGTATGTTCGTATGATAGTTCCCTGAACAAATATATTTCGTATCGCGGTCTGGATTGTGTAGAAAAGTTTTTAAAATATCTTCTACGTGATATAATACAAATAACTTCAGTATTTAATTCACCTGTGCCAATTAAACTGACAGCTGAGGATAAAAAAAACTTTTTGGATGCAAAATTATGTTTTCTTTGTAAGAATCCGTTGTTTGATGATAAAGTTCGAGATCATTGCCATCTCACAGGAGTCTATCGAGGAGCAGCTCATTCTTATTGCAATCTTAAGTTTCGGTTGCCAAATTTTGTGCCCGTATTTTTCCATAATCTATCTGGTTATGATAGTCATCTTTTTATTCGGCATTTAGGTGAAATGCCTGGTGGAATAAAAGTAATAGCGAAGAATAAAGAAAATTACATTTCATTTACCAAGTTTTTCAATATTGATGATAAAGACTGTTTGCCTGTTCGTTTCGTGGATTCTTTTAAATTTTTAGGAACAAGTTTAGAAAAACTAGTAGCAGGCCTAAATAATAACGAATTTATGCACTTATCTCGTTTTTTCCATGCTGTAGATCAATTAAACTTGTTAAGACGAAAAGGAGTCTATCCTTATGAATACATGACTAATTGGAACAAATATAATGAAACTGAACTACCACCCATAGATTGTTTTTATAGCAAATTGACTGGTTCTATCATTTCAGAATTAGATTACAGGCACGCGCTTAAAGTTTGGGATGCTTTTGGTTTAAAAAATCTCGGGGATTATACTGATTTATATTTAAAAACAGATGTTTTACTACTAGCGGATGTTTTTGAGAATTTCCGAAAGACCTGTTTACTGTATTACAAGTTAGATCCAGCCTTTTACTTAACAGCTCCAAGCTTAAGTTGGGATGCGATGTTATTGAAAACGGGTATTAAATTAGAATTAATAAATGAATTGGAAATCATAAGAATGATTCAAAAAGGTATACGTGGTGGTATATGTTTATGTTCTTGTAGATATTCAAAAGCTAATAATAAATACTTAAATAACTATAATCCAAACCTGAAAGAAAACTTTTTGATATACATAGATTGTGTTAATTTATATGGTTACGCTATGTGTGGTTTTTTACCATACTCTAATTTTAAATTACTAAAGCAACATGACATTGAACATATAGACTTTAATAGTTTACCCTCGGATGGTGACTATGGATATATTTTGGAAGTAGATCTTGAATATCCAGAAGACTTACATAGTCTTCATAATGATTTACCATTCTGTGCTGAGAAATTTGCACCTCCTGGTTCTAAATATCCTAAATTAATACCAAATTTATATGACAAATACTATTACGTTATTCATTTCGTTCATCTTCAGACTTGCTTAAGACATGGATTAAAACTCAGAAAAATACACCGAGTTTTACAATTTAAACAAAAGCCTTTTTTGAAACAGTATATTGACATGAACACTGAGCTTAGAAAAAAGGCTAAGTCTGAGTTCGAACAAGATTTATTTAAATTATTTAATAATAGTGTATTCGGTAAAACTTTAGAAGATAATGAAAAAAGAATTGATGTCAAAATGGTAAACGTATGGAGAGATGATAAAAATAAAACGAAGAAAAAAATGTCTGCAGAACAACTTATAGCAAGACCGAATTTTCATAGTGCAACGATATTTACAGAAAATTTTGTTGGAGTTCAAATGAAACCTGAATCTGTTATTCTTGACAAACCTATTTATATTGGATTTTCGGTTTTAGAACTGTCAAAGAGTCATATGTTCAATTTCCATTATTCCGTAATGAAACCTTATTATCATGATAAACTAAGGCTTTGTTATACAGACACCGACAGTTTTCTTTACTCTATTCAAACGAAAGATTTTTACAATGATTTGAAATTAAATTTTCAGTCATATTTTGATACAAGTAATTATTCCGAAGACAACCAGCATGATATTTTAATTCGGAATAAAAAGGTACCTGGCTTTTTTAAAGACGAGATGGGAGGACAAATTATTACGGAGTTTGTAGGACTTAGGTCGAAGCTTTATTGTATTAAAACGGAAGGACAAGAGTTTAAAAAAGCAAAAGGCGTACAAAAACGTGAAATAAAAAAAATTGGATTGAAGGATTATTACAAAGTATTAATGGAAAATAAAATAATACGCAAAAAGAACATAATTTTTAAATCTCTTAAACATGAAATTTTTACACAGGAGCAAAACAAAGTCGCATTTTCCGCTAATGACGACAAACGTATCATTCAAAAAGATAAAATTTCTACTATATCTTGGGGTCACTGCGATAGTTTCTTTTAGTCTGTCGTTGATATTGGTCTAACCATGTGCGAAGGTTACTTATTTGATTGTGTTGTATCCATGAGAATATATAAACATTCAAATGGTATACATATAAAAACTGGTCTTTGGGTTGAAAATGACTTTCTGCCTCAATTAGAGATTAATAATTCACAAGAAACAGTTTTTTTATCTTTGGACGAATGGGAAAATATATATCAAGATTTTAAACATTCAGTACCTAACAACAAGAAAAATATCGACGATATGTATTTATATAAGCTCATTTATTGTGATAAACGATGTACAGTGGAGTTTATAAATTTAATATTGGACGCTATCGTCACTTATGGTATTTGTATAAATTTAAGATTTGAAGAACTTAAAATTGAATATAAATCTGTTATGCTAATTGTTAATAAAATATTAGATTATTCTTCATTAAAAAGTCTATCATGTTTCCAAAACCTACCAAATAATTTAATCAAATTTGCAAATCCTTGTTCTATAACAGAATTAGAAGTTATTAATTTAGGTAGTGCATATTTTTTGAAATGTCTTAATTTGTAGATAAATGTAACTTTGTTGTAATAAAATAAATAAGTAATGTAAAAAAAAATCATATGCGAATGTAATAAATTTTAAATGAAACCTATCAATTTAAGAAATTGTATCTAGTAAAATAAGAAAGTAAATAATGTAAGAATCATTGTAATTTTAAATTAAATCTAAGAAATAAAAATATGATACCTACTACATGTACTTAAATAAATATTTTGTTTCATTTTTAATTACTTTATAGTTCCTGTACAATACCAATTTTAATAAAACTTATAAAGTGTTGGCACAAAATCAAGTTATGACATGTACAGTCAAAGGCAAGGTTAGCTGAACACGCACACCGCTGATCTATCTTATATTCATTCAATGAATATAAAAACGATGTAAAGTCCAAAGTGCTCTGCTTAGCTTGCTTTTGACCGTACCAGTGTCATAATATGCTGATGTTGTATATCCGCAATAGGAAGAAAGGCATGTTAAGACTTGTCGGTCGAAATGATTGCAGCGCGGGGCGGTGCGGGGTCAGGTGGATCACGTGGATGGTGTCTTATTATCATTACATACATACGTAAATCTATTGAGTTGTGATATAGTCACCAGACGTTCTTCATTTGTTTCCTTGCAATCATTGCGTTCGGTTCACTACAATTCCTAAAATGTCAGAATCTCGAACAAGTAACATGCAAACTAGTTACCTTGCTGTGAGTGACGATGAAATTCCTAAATACATAGTGCGCATCGAACTTTTAAAGTGTATAGAAAGTGAAATAGATGTGAATGTGGTAGCAAATTCAAAAGCTCAATATGTTGTGTATAGAGACGAAGATAATATACTGTATAAGACAACACAGTTACTGTGGCAGATCGGTGCGGAGCTTGGTCTACGGAACGAGAGATCGTGCAATATAGATATAACAAGGTATGTTTTAGGTGATAAAAATAAGTCATACTTATTTTTAAACAGTTCCTTGTATAGTTTTGGCTAATGTAAGTATTATTTTGTTATAGACAGGTGTGATTGAAAGGTGGAGGGAGTGTTCGGAACGTCAGACTCACGCGACGATGCGGCCGCCTTCGACGAAGATGACGGCTGCGCTAGCAGCAGCGGAAGAGCAGCGAACCGAACGCAATGAACATTAGTTTAAGAATTTATTATATAATGAAATTATTTTATAAAAATAAACAACAAACAATATTTTTGTCTTTTATTATATTTAAATAATAATAACATTTTTACACTGAGTTAAACAAAAAAGTAACAATTAATTACTAAATTCTTAAAAAAAATCTACATTTGCAAGCTTATCACTTTTACTAAAAAATTTGAACTGATACATATGATTATCAAAAAACCATTTTTGTAAGCAAATACAATTTTTAAGAGCACATTGATTTTTATGAATAAAACAGTTCAATTCACAAGTTTTATATTTTTCTTGTAAAGTTTTCAAATTTGGACAGCCCTTTTCTCCAAGATCTACAATATCACAATTTTCACATATTTTTTTAACCCATTTTTCTTTTTCACTTCCTTTTACGAAAATACTCTTATTTTGTAAATAAAACGGAATTAATCGTTTAAATTCTCTGTAGTCAATGAAGCCATCACTCCAAAGTATTCCTCTGTTTCTTTCTAACCAATTCACTTGCTTTTTCTCTTCCTTTGTTAACGTAGAGTACGCATAAGGTGGTTTTACAATAAACACTTGTGTCCAGTCAATAGTAGCTATGGCAAACTCTTTAACGATAAAATCATTTTTGGAATTTTTGAATCCTTGTACATCAACAAATATAGTTTGAGGTTTCATTATGATATTTTCCTTATAATATTGCTTAAAGGTCTGTACTCAAAAATGCAATCATTAAGTATAAGACAATAAGCTGAAGTTTTGTCAGGTATGTCTCGATCTGCTTCAATTTCTAGCCTCACGTCGACCGAACCCTTAAGAGATTCTTGTTGACGACAGCAATCAATAACAAACAAAGGCGCTATATCTTTAAATTCCTTTAAACTCAACAACGGTGCTGCTCGGCGTCCGTAATAAGACTGTTGAAATCTACAGTATTGTTCATATAATAAGGAAATTTTTTGGTCTGAGAAACTAACGTTCAAATTTTCATAAGGAAAGTACACAGAATTTAGAAATACTTTTACTTCTGTTAAACTGCAATGATCAAATACAGACATAGAGCTCTTTGCATTTTGTTTTCGATCAGTTTGCAAACCTACAATAATAAAACGAGGTTTTTCTATCTGAGAAGATGTCTTAATAGACCAAGTATGTTTTCTTGTTTTTGGAAGTAAAGGATATTCATATAAATCCCAATTTCTGAACGCTAAAGTTATAGCTCGATCTCTTTCTAAATTTTTTAGAAGACCAACCTTTTCACGGTCTGATACTTTGATGTGTGGTACTCGCCAAACAATTTTGTTTATAGTTATATCTTCTAGTACTTCTTTTTCACCTAGTATCAAAGCATTTAAGTTCGTATTACTTCTTAATAAAACTAATTCATGCTTGCAGTTCATAATTATTTTTCTATAATCTTCAGCAAAACCTAGAATTTTATCCAGTGGTATAGATACAGAAAATATGCCGTTGTTCTTTATAGAACTACCATTTAAAGACCAACCCCAAACATTTGCAGGTTTTGATTCACTCTCTGTCATTGACAAATATGATTTCATTGTCGTTGTAATACCAGCGTTTTTTATCTTATCTATTTCGATTCCATTTAATTCATAACGAATTTCTTGAAAAAGGAATAAAATAGGATTGTTAACAAAATTAGTCGTTTCTACATATGTTTTAGTTTCACTGTTGTAAATTTTCACCCTTCCTTCTAGGTATAAAGTACTAGCAGAAGGTAGGATGTATAAATCTTGTTGGTTAATAGGTATTCGAATTTCATCATTCTTGTTGAAACTTGTCACATACGGTTTGTAGGAATGCAATTCGAAGCTCTCTATGCTGTTATCAGACACTGGTGGCTCCAAAACGTTTAAAATACTCATTTTAACAGGCCTATTAATTTAAGGAATTCTTTATTTGCTTTAGTTAATTTTTTAATATTTTTGATGTGTGCTTGTTTTACAGTAGCAACTTTTATACTGGCACTTTTTTGAGATTTGTTTCCAGTTTTATTGAAGTCTATCATTCTTTCTCAGATGAAGGTACAGCTGTATTTCTTCTCCACGTAGATTTATAAGATTATTATTAGAGTCTAATAATCGAATATTTATTTCACTTATTGATTCTTGATTAACAGGAAAGTAGATCAAATTTTTTGGTATTTCCACTATTCGGTACCCCGGTGGCACATTGGGTACAAATTCGTATATGATGTGTCTTGGTATACCGTTTACAAATGAACCACTCACAATATCACATTCTATTCGTACAATGTGTCGTGGAGTTCCACGATGTCCCAAATATCACGAGATGCCAGGTCAGTAAATATCAATAGAGTAAAGACTAATTCTATTATCTATGGCATGCATATGTCAAACACAGTAACTAAATACCGCCACGGCAAGAAGTTAAATTGAAAGTTTATCATTGTTAAAGAAGGATAATCTTGCTTAAGAGCCAGCCTCTTAAGCTACAGCTAAGTGTTTTTGGTTACCTAGTTATTCTAACTTAGTTGATAAATATAAAGTCATAGAAATTAGTCCTTTAGCAATTCACAAAGATTCTAAAACGTTGATGAATGTTTAACCGTCTTATATCTTAAATAATAATGTTGTTTGATTTGATATCACTTCATTTCATTACCGTATTCACTTTCCATAAGACGTTGGACTAATTGACAATGAAGGAGTGACAGGCGGAGGCCTAAGAGCGGCGGCTCAGCACGCACAGTGGGCGAAGGCCTAAGAGCGGCGGCTCAGCACGCACAGTGGGCGAAGGCCTAAGAGCGGCGGCTCAGCACGCACAGTGGGCGAAGGCCTAAGAGCGGCGGCTCAGCACGCACAGTGGGCGAAGGCCTAAGAGCGGCGGCTCAGCACGCACAGTGGGCGTAGGCCTAAGAGCGGCGGCTCAGCACGCATGGAGGGCGAAGGCCTAAGAGCGGCGGCTCAGCACGTATGACAGGCGGAGGCCTGAGAGCGGAGGCTCAAGGACATGACAATGACTATTACTTGGGGGGTGATGACGAGCGTTTGCTCAGGGGGACGAATGACAAGTGACAGCTCCAGAACATGCATGAGTGTTTACTCAGAGATATGACAACTAGTATTTGTTTAAAGAGTTGATGATAATGAGTACTACATTGTAAAGAGGTTAACGTGATATCAATCTATATAATTCTAAATGGGAAATCTTTATTATCACAATAGATATTCATTCATAACTTATAGACTGAGCTAGGATACCAAACCACTTAGTTCACACGAGTTCAGTGTGTATTAAATTTACAGGTGGTGGATAAGGAGTTGCAAAGAGGAGCCTTCAGTGACAGGATAGGAGAGACAACTTATTAACAAAGCGAAGCAGTAAATGAAACCAGGCAAGGAGGAACTGAAGGTGAGCTTCAATTCCTCATGTTATTCGCGAACTAACATCCCCATACATTGTGTGATATCTAGCCAAACACACACCCATAACCCTTCGCGACATGGTGGAGTGAAGCTGAGATTTGATTAACAAATTGAGATTTGAAAGCAAAAGATACTTGAAAATGTTTATGAAGAAGTTGTCTCTCCTGGTCACTAGATGGCGCTACTATGCACGTTTTGATATTATCACCTGAATTATTTCTTATAAAAATGTGAAATAAACAAAGATACCTGAAGTTGTAAAATTATTATTAAATCAAGAAACTTGTTTTTACCTATTTTAATAAGTAACGTATCTCATAGTTTTGAAGAAAACCTGTTCTCTCGAAAGGACGCACACAGCGTCAAACCGGAAGTGATATTTTGTGAGCCACGAAAGTTTTCCTATTTTAACTCAATATCTTACATATCTATTGACAGTACTTCATTTCTTTTGAATAAAATTAAATATTTCGAAATTAAAATACAGTATATATCGTGTGCGGAACTTTGCTTTAATAATAAGTATTTGGCAAAAAAGAATAGGAACATCCGGCCGGCATGGCGTCACTTCACTTTCTTTCGTGATTGAATTAGTGTTTGTTGTGAAAGGAAATACTTGAAAAAGGTGAGCCTTATGTTTAAATTATTTTATTTGAAACTACAGTATTAAACGACAAGTAGTAGAATTCAACTACCTATGTAGCAAAAACAATATTTCACAAACCAAAACCATACCGATGATGTCGAATGGCGTCGGCGTCACTCAAGCAAGTACTTGTTGTTGATTGGAAACTTATTCGCTGTAAAGTGATAGAAACCACGTCTAGTAGTAATAGACCATCTGTAAGTGAACTGGCATAACCCCTTTAGCTACCAAAGGACAATTCCAATTAGAATCTTATTGCAAAAACAAGTGAGCATCATCAGACATCAACGCCTTCTTATTTTGAAATTTACACCGTAGGTACCGTACCTTGGAACAAGTATATTTCAGTGTTATTTGTTATAAACCAGATTCGTGATACTTAGTCGAATTTGTTACAAAGGTTTTGTAGTTTATTTGGTCCAAATGTATTATGTACCTATGTACAAGTAGTTAAGTGAAGTCCAGATCTTAAGAGAACTTAGAGGTACATTTAAATCAACCTAAAACTAATTTCATGCCATAAAACCCTATCGAACAAAGAATAAAGTGCATACATTATTTCTCGAACAGGAAAACATTAATAAATCCAGTCACAAGGGACATACCCTGCTGGCTACCCAATCTTCATACAGAAGAAACCTAGAGGTATGTGATTTATGTATTACTTATCAACCTGGTGCAATCTACTACAAGTTTAATCAATTTACATAGAAAGCTTACAGCGGGGAACAAAATGTTTCATATGTTAATCCATTTAGTAAATGCAGACTATCTATAACTTACAGTTTGTTTGAAGTTTAAGTTTAATTTCAGTCTATGAACAGAATAGATTTAAATATCCTAAGGTTTGATTTTAAAACAAGCGGCAGCTGATTTACTTGTGTACAAAATTGTTGGTTGATGTGAAAATTGTTTAACAATATCTATGCACATGAAGCATAGGTACATTGCAATTAAATTTTATCCTCTTATTCAGACCTAAACAGACACTTTCATGTTCATGAAAGTTACATACATATTTGTATAGAATCAATTTTACCAAATGAGAACATAGAATTGAAGTAGAAGTTTAATGTATTTATTTCATCTAGTTGAAAGAACAAGGGGTGAAATACATTGAAATTCTGCTATGCATTATCTAACTTTAAAATAAAATTTAATTTTCATAATTTAAGTATACAGGATGAATTAGAAAATTTTCAGTATACACGGTGAATTTTAAAATAGTTTAAAATTTTAAAAATATGCGGTGATTACAGGTCATCTTACATTATGATGAGTATAGGTCCCTTATAAAGGCCATACATTAAGGTGAAATTGGTAAAGTTAGTAAATATTTGTTTAAAAATTTACAAGTACTTAGTAAAACATTTCTGTGTTTGAGTTAAATTAATTTAGTCATGTAATGATAATACTAACGGAAATTATAAGATAATAAATGTGACTATTTTAAAATAAATAATAACATTGAAATTTATTTACAGTAAATAAAATTAAACCAGTTAAACTAAATTTCTTTAAAATATACATAATGAGTGTTATATATAAATAAATTACTTTAAAATTAATAAACTATAGCTGCGTAAATTCCAATTAAATTTTATATGACAATCATGAATTAACTTTATCGAGGTACAATAACAATAATAATTTAATGCTTTAAATAGCAATTAGATGATTTACCTGCTGTAAAGTAAAGGGATATCAATTACCTATAGCTACATTTATTACAGATTGGAAATTCTCACAAGTACGTTCAGCTACGAATAAAATGGACGAAATTCTACTGAGTAGACTCAAACTACTGATCGATGAAATCGACAAATTGTCATACTCTTCCCAATCTCTCCCTTACAACAATAATGAGGATCTAGCTAAGGCTGAGTTTTATAAGACGAAACTTAGTAGACTTCTAAAAAGATTAAGCGATGATCTTCTGAATTACTTCAGACTTGTTAGCAGTCCATCAGCCGATGAGATAAGTAGAATTTCAGAAATTCAATTAAAGGCTGAAGACAATTTAGCGCACATAGAAGCACAACTGAATACTAAGGCGAAAAATACTTCAGCAGCAGATACTTCATCTAGTAGACTACCTAAACTAAACTTACCGGAATTTGATGGTAGTATCCTGAATTGGCATCAATTTTGGGATCAATTTGAATCTAATATAGGGAATAGAAACCTATCATCCGTTGACAAGCTGCTCTATCTTAAAGCCTCACTTAAGGGTGATGCAAGGAAAGCTATAGATGGACTAGAAATAACTAATGCAAATTATGACATTGCAGTAACTACCTTAATAAACAGGTATGGGAAGACCAATCATATTATCGACGCGCATTATTCTGCCTTATACAGGGTAAAAGCTGCCCCTGAAGGAGATTTAAAAGAAGTAAGAAATACTTTAAATGAGATTGAAAGACATCTCAGGGTATTAAAGTCTTTAGGCGAAGATATAAACCATAATCATCTACGATTCCTGATTTTAGAGAAAATGCCTGCAGATATACTGTACGAAGTACGACTAAAAGCCAACACAGAATCTATTAATACAATACGACAACAACTCGAAATAATCATATCTGCTAGGGAAGATGCCCAAAGAATGACTGTAGACGATCCTAAATCGGAATATACTACACAAGTCTTACATACAAAGGCGTCAGTGAGAAGAACTGGTCAAAGCACAGGCCCTCACCATACCGAAACCCGTTATAAACCTAATCACACATTTACGCAAGACTCTAAAAGGGAAAGAAAATTATACTCGTGGAAATACAGAAATAGTCAAGAAAAGAAGCCATCAGAAAAACGATTTGAAGGTGAAAGACAATCTTCGTCTCAAAACGACAAAAAACAACTCAAAAGAAAACCTGAGGAACACAGGTTCAATTTACAGAATATAAAGAGAAAAAGAATGCAATGTATATTTTGTCAAAATCCACATTACAGTGACCAATGCAAAAAATTTCCTACTATAATGGAAAGAAAAGGAAAACTTAAAGGGAGATGTTACTCTTGCCTTTCAGAAGGACATTCAAAAGCAAATTGTAAAAGAACTATTTCTTGTTTTCATTGCAATAAGAAGAACGAACATAATAGGGCTCTATGTCCTAAAATATTTTAATTAAAATCCGAAACTAGTACAGCAATGCATAGCCACACCAGAGAATCTCATAACTATGCGATTCTGTAGAGTCCCGTTCGGAGTCATTTCTAGCCCGTTCATCCTAAATGCTACAATAAAACAGCACCTATCTAAGTCGAATGAACAAAGTATTAGAGAACTCTCTGATGATATTTACGTCGACAACCTGATTACGGGAACACCAGATGAAGAAAGAGCTTTAAAATTATACGAAGAATCTACGGATACTTTTCGTCAGATTTCAATGAATCTGAGAGAATGGAACTCAAATTCGTGTGATTTTATGAAACAGAAACCAGAAGAGTCAAAAGGCAAAGAAAAAATAGTAAAGATATTAGGATTGGATTGGGATTTAGAAGAGGATACATTGAAATTGAGATTTAACATTAATACTCACATAAAAACAAAAAGAGAAGTTTTAAAGGTAATTGCTTCAATCTACGATCCATGTGGATACTCCGCACCATATACACTTTCTGCAAAATTATTTTTCCAAGAATTGTGGAAGCTGAAAATCAAATGGGACACACCTCTACCCCAAGAAATGATCGACGACTGGTCAAGTATTCATACAGAATTAAAAGATATATCTGATATAAAATTACCTAGAAGATATTTAAAATATTGTAATGCAGAACCATATCAAATACACTGTTTTACAGATGCATCATTTAAAGCGTACGCCGCAGTCGTATATATTTCAAACGGGAAAGAATTGCGCTACGTGATTGGTAAATCACGTTTAGTTCCTTTGAAGGACCAAGATCATCTAAAAATACCACGATTGGAACTATTAGGAGTGCTCATAGGAAGCAGACTTATTAAATTTGTTCTTTCATCCCTTAAAAGATCTATATCGTGTCAGACTCTCTGGACAGATAGCAAAATAGTTATAGATTGGTATAATTCAAACAAACTCCTAACACCCTTCGTTGCTAGGAGAATCGAAGAAATAAAGAAAAACAAGGATTTAACAATCAGATATACACCATCAGAGCTAAACACCGCAGATGTAGCAACAAGACCATTTAGCAACAAAGAAGAAAAGGACCGTTGGTTAAATGGACCTCAATTCCTATTGCAGACACAGGAAGTTTGGCCTTCATATTCTCCGCCTATCTCTTCTCTTTTAGTCGGGGAGGATCTCTCGGAATCGAGAGAAACATCGAGAAAAAAGAGAGTAGTCGTGAATAATAACAAAAAAGAAACACATAGAGAAGAGACGGTGAATCCAACTATAAGTAATATAGTAGAAAATAAAATGGAAAAATTGAAGGAAATACAAGCCGAACACTTTCCTGACGAACTTCAAGGAACAGAAACAAATCTCAAAAGAAATTTAGGTTTATTTGTTGATATAGACGGACTTTTACGTTGTAAAGGTCGCCTGAAGAACACAAATTGGTTCTATGATAAACGGTATCCGGTACTCATACCGAAGAAGTGTGAGTTCACAGAAAATGTGATTAAAGAAACACATGAAAATAATTATCATGTAGGCGTAAATCATACTCTAAGCATAATCAGACAAACATTTTGGATCCCACAAGGCAAAAGTCAAGTACAAAGGATATTAAGGAAATGTCAACAGTGTGTTAAACATAATGGTGGTCCGTATAAGCTACCACCCACTCCAGCTCTTCCAGCGGAACGAGTGAATTACAGTTCACCATTTACATTCGTGGGAATAGACTACTTAGGACCCCTTTTCGTTAACAATGAGAATGCATCTAGTAAAAGGTGGATTTGTCTTTTCACCTGCCTTGCTGTAAGAGCGATACATCTTGAAGTCGTTCAAGACCTTACCGCTGAGGAGGGATTGTTAGCTTTGCGGAGAATGATATCTAACAGGGGAATTCCAACACTAATAACATCTGATAACGCTCTCTACTTTAAACTCATTTCCGAAGTACTCTCAAGTCAGTATTGTATCGACAAACAAATTAAATGGAGGTTTATACCACAGTTAGCACCATGGTTTGGCGGTTTTTACGAAAGACTTGTTGGATTAGTTAAAAATTGTATGAAAAGAACTTTACAAAAACATCTACTAAAGGACACACAATTAGTAACTGTCGTTAAGGAAATAGAAGCTGTAATTAATTCCAGACCATTGACATGTGTTGACTCAGAAATTGATCACATCTTGAAACCCTCTGACTTTCTCACTATGGGAAATTGCATCACAATCGAGAATTCCGATAAAAACATTATACCAGTATATACCACAACCAAGACTGATCTGATTAAAGGTTGGAAGAGAGCTCTTAACATATTACAGGAATTTAAAGAAATGTTCCTTAATAGATACCTACCAAGTCTTCGAGAGAGATATAGAAACTCGCCCAAGGAACCGAGAGTGACCTCGAAGGTTAAGCCAGAGATAGGACATGTCGTACAAATCAAAGACGATAATAAAAATAGAGCAGGATGGAAAGTCGGTAAGATAACTTCCTTAATGAAAGGAGCCGATGGTTTAATAAGAGTAGCTAAAGTAATGGTCGGAAATAAAGAATTCATCAGGTCTATAGGGCAGTTATACCCTCTAGAAATGGATGAAGAAGAATTAAATGTAAAGACTAACGACAAAGAGGTAAATTCGAACACTTCGGAGATTCTTGGCACAGAACCTATGGAGATAGTACTTGCTCCAAACTTTACGGATGAACAAAGCATACCCTCTAATCTTGAAGAAGCAAAGATATCTGAAGGCAATTCAGATATCGGTGACGTTGCAGGCGTCTCAGAGGAAACGTCTAGAAACATTCTTGATCCTGAAAGAGAGGAAGGCAATAGCGGAGAAATAGAAGTTTCTACTGATAGCCTTGAAGACTGTAGTGACAAATCTGAAAGTATGAATAAGGGAGAGTCGGGAGATGGAAGAAACATGAGAACAGCGTCCATTAAAGCTAGAGAGAAGATAAGAGAGTGGACGCGAAATATATTAGACACATTGTAATCATTCTTCCGTCGTGGGGAGTGTCGTGGAGTTCCACGATGTCCCAAATATCACGAGATGCCAGGTCAGTAAATATCAATAGAGTAAAGACTAATTCTATTATCTATGGCATGCATATGTCAAACACAGTAACTAAATACCGCCACGGCAAGAAGTTAAATTGAAAGTTTATCATTGTTAAAGAAGGATAATCTTGCTTAAGAGCCAGCCTCTTAAGCTACAGCTAAGTGTTTTTGGTTACCTAGTTATTCTAACTTAGTTGATAAATATAAAGTCATAGAAATTAGTCCTTTAGCAATTCACAAAGATTCTAAAACGTTGATGAATGTTTAACCGTCTTATATCTTAAATAATAATGTTGTTTGATTTGATATCACTTCATTTCATTACCGTATTCACTTTCCATAAGACGTTGGACTAATTGACAATGAAGGAGTGACAGGCGGAGGCCTAAGAGCGGCGGCTCAGCACGCACAGTGGGCGAAGGCCTAAGAGCGGCGGCTCAGCACGCACAGTGGGCGAAGGCCTAAGAGCGGCGGCTCAGCACGCACAGTGGGCGAAGGCCTAAGAGCGGCGGCTCAGCACGCACAGTGGGCGAAGGCCTAAGAGCGGCGGCTCAGCACGCACAGTGGGCGTAGGCCTAAGAGCGGCGGCTCAGCACGCATGGAGGGCGAAGGCCTAAGAGCGGCGGCTCAGCACGTATGACAGGCGGAGGCCTGAGAGCGGAGGCTCAAGGACATGACAATGACTATTACTTGGGGGGTGATGACGAGCGTTTGCTCAGGGGGACGAATGACAAGTGACAGCTCCAGAACATGCATGAGTGTTTACTCAGAGATATGACAACTAGTATTTGTTTAAAGAGTTGATGATAATGAGTACTACATTGTAAAGAGGTTAACGTGATATCAATCTATATAATTCTAAATGGGAAATCTTTATTATCACAATAGATATTCATTCATAACTTATAGACTGAGCTAGGATACCAAACCACTTAGTTCACACGAGTTCAGTGTGTATTAAATTTACAGGTGGTGGATAAGGAGTTGCAAAGAGGAGCCTTCAGTGACAGGATAGGAGAGACAACTTATTAACAAAGCGAAGCAGTAAATGAAACCAGGCAAGGAGGAACTGAAGGTGAGCTTCAATTCCTCATGTTATTCGCGAACTAACATCCCCATACATTGTGTGATATCTAGCCAAACACACACCCATAACCCTTCGCGACACAATGGTTGTAGACAAAATGCTTACTGGATAGCGAGACTCGTGTGTTATATTCGCTTTTAATACCTCCTTACCAAAACCAAATAAACTTGCGCATGAGTTTTCCCTTTCAAAATGAATGTCTTTCGAACATTGTAGCGTAACCTTTAGCGTATTATTATTTGTTGATAATTTTAGTGAACAGTTTTTTACATTCGTTCTTAAAAAATCACTGATATCTTGTAGCTCATATGAGCCTTCTGGTATCTCAAGAATTTCGTGATCATTATAATGAAATTTATTATTTTTGGTATCAATGTTCGGTATTGAATTAAAAGTAGAGAAGTATATCAATGCACACTCATATCCAGTATTAAGCTCCAGAGGAGGCGAATAATGTGTTGATAACACAGAATTTTGTCCTGTTATAGACAGAGTGAAACCCATGTTTGAAATGATAGTTTTCAATGTTAACATAAGCTTTTTATTTATGAATTTTCCAAAATTTTCTAAGAAAATGTATACATAAATGTCCACAATTAACAGTATCAAAACTTTGATACTGATCGTGATTATAACTAATCGTAACACCTTTCATATACTTTATTAATTCTAAAGGAGGTTTCAAATTGCCGAAACTGTCAAAATATTCACAATACTTGTTAATTTTCGCATAAGCTACCCAATGTGTGCCTTCATTATTAGAGTTATCTAAATTTAATATAGCACATTCTTTTTTTTTTGTTTTTCTTGGTAAAGTGTCTCTCATGTATACGCCTCTAAAATAAGGAATATCATAAGTATGATTTAGTATATCGATATTGGTCAGTGCGCGTTTGGGTAGCCGCTTTCTTAGTTTTTTGAAGTGTTATTTAAAAATAGCCCTGCACCATTTTTGTATGGTTTTATGTACAATCCTTTGCCATTGCCAATAGCAATTGCCTCCATCATTTTATTGTGTCGTTCAGATTCAATAAGATTTTTTTGTGCAGTTTTAGAATCATTTACTGCTTTTGCAATTCCTGCAGCTCCTCCAGCTAATGATCCTAATGCTGACAACCCAGCAAATATAGGAATTAAGGGTAATATGCCACCAGTTTTTGGAATCGAAATGATGCGTGGTAATTTGACATTCTTATTTTTCTTGAATATCTTCTTTGCTGCAGCAAAGGCGATTTGAATAGCTTTATTTTTATCTTTACATTTAAAGTTTTTTAGCTCCGATCGAATTTTACTAATAATGCTCTTAAAAGTACGAACACCTGATCCAGCTTTTAATTTTGCTTTCATTATATTTTTTATTAACCAAGAATCAATTTTTTCTCTTTTCCCTGCATCTTTAGCTCGAAGTCTCTTGTTTGCCATATTGATTAAATCCAAATCTGCTTTATGGCGTACGTTTATATCGTTATTAGTGTATGCAATATCGTGGTACATACAAGCTGTGTCTAATTTATTAATACCCCTGTCACCTCTTAACAAACGTTTCCGTAATTTAGTTCCTGGCCCACAAAACTGATAACCAGGTAAATGTAACTCGATTGGTAAATTATTTATAAGGTTATTAAGAAGACCTGCTCCACTCATTGATAGCAGTTTAATGATTAATTAATAAAGGACATCTCAATTTATACTTCATTGAACCAGATTTTTTATATCAACCCAACTATTTTCCTTCTCAGCAAGTCCTAACCACTTTACAAATATCTTGTCATTTTTCCTTTTAATAACTTTTTCTACAAGATAAATATCAGGATATTTCGTTTTCTGTAACTCATGTTCGTAAAATGACCCAAGAATTTTTTCTTTATGCATATCTTCAATTAGGTATGTAACAGGTCTGGTTTTATTAACTTTTATTATTTTAAATATTTCTGTTGACCAATTAGGCGTATAACCCTTAGCAAATTCAGTTTTGTACTTGCTGATGCGTACTTTATCACCAAATTTGTATTTATTACCTGATGTTTTACTATTATTTATCTTTGATTTATAAATGTTTTGTTTTACAATTTGTTCATTATTAATATTTACATCAAAAGGTTTATATTTTGTAGTGCGGTGAATACTGTTATTATAGCCCCACACAATAGATTTTAGATGCTTTCCCACCCATTGATATTTACCATGCAAACTAAAATGTTTGTAAAGTTTTGTCTTTAGTGTTCTTATTACTCTTTCTACAATAGCTGCTTTTTTTGTACTAAATGTCGAATAATGATTGATCTTGCATTGTTTCATTAAATTAAGAAACAGAGTATTATAAAATTCCTTTCCCAAATCCGTTTGTAAGTTTTTAGGACAACGACCAGACTCTGTTAAAATTTGTTTCATGGCTTTAACTGTTTCTTCCTTTGTTTTCGCTTTCACTGGTACTGTCCATATAAATTTGGAAAAAGTATCAATTACTACAAGTATATACTTAAAATTATTATTCTCTTCAGAATATTTTTGCATATCGATAAGGTCAGCTTGCCAGAGATCATCAATTCCTTTAACAATCGTTAACCGTCGTTTAAAATTTTTTCTGGCTGGCTTATGAAGTTCGTTAACTAGACAAAGCTTATTACTCATTTTTAGATAAGTTAACACGAATCTTGAACAATTGATTAATTTCAGGTTTTGTGTAGTAATTTGCAGCAGTAACTATATCAAGTTTTTGTTTGAATTGTTGTAAAGATGAGTCAACTATATTTTTTACAAATATATCTAGTTCCTTTTTAACACAAAATTCTTTTAAAGTTTGATGTAAATATTGTTTATTTACCGCTTCGTCGTCATATACTGGCGTCTGTAAGCCAAGCAGTCTGTTTTGTTTCAAATCATAATGTCCTGTGTCCGATTTTAATAATGCTTCGTTATATATGTCTAAATAATCTGGTAAACGTAAACGTTTATGCACATGGTGACCAAATTTATCAACGTTCATTTTTCATAAGTTCTGTGTAAGTAGTTGTTTCCTTTATGAAATTTGAATATCAACTAAAGTGCATTCTATTCGTTATTATATTTATTTACTTAATAATTTTTGCTTCCCGTAACTCTTCAATGATAGATATTATCTCATTATCGAGACCGGTGTTGCCGGCATCTCTTGAAGCGATCAATAGTTTTAATCTCTCTACTAATTCGTTCGGATCATCCCAATATATGAAGTCTGTATTTTCTAGAACTTTCTTTAGCTTTGGTAGACCTGTTCCTTGTGCTAAACTTTCAGTACTAGTTGTAGGGCATTTAGAAAATTTGAATAATGGTTTAACAATAAAGTTATATTTTATACCTTTATTACTCTTAATAGGTTTTTTTGGATCAAAATCTCTTCGGTGAGCATTTGTGTCCATTAATATTTGTTTATAATTTTGTTTATCACTTTCAGTTATCAATTTTAAATCCGGTGCATTTCGAGTCAACAGTTCCATTATTCCTGGGGTTTTCTTGTAAGATTTCCCACCAATGTCAATATGATCATCTCCATCATATACTCTTACATTGCCTATCATAAGCTTTCCTCGCTCTGAACGAAGTCCGAAAGTTATGTGATGTATAACATCAGAAGATAGAGACCACGATAATGTCTTTCTCGATGGACTTGATTCAGAATCAAGAGATTTAAAAGAAGCCATACTTGAGTCATTTTGATTCGTAGGCGTGCTAACCATAGTAGTTTCATCCTCTGAATCATCCTCAATTTCATAATCCTCACTGGACATATCATCATCATCAGCATTAACAGAAAAGTTACTGCTTTTTGGTGTCTTAGTTTCATTGGTTAATTTAGTTTCTATGCTCTGCTCATTTATTCTTTTTAAAGGTTCTGTTATGGGTTTAAATATAGATTCTAATACCTCATTACTGTTATTTTTCATGTCTTTCATAAGTTTTACTTTCTTTTTAATATTTGTTGCTGATTTTATTATCTGTTTTTTTATTTCTTTTTCCATTTTTTTATTGTCATCTGACCTACTTCGTTGTTAATATATTACTGACGATTATAACAATGCATCGCTTCATATAAATAATTCATTGATCAAAAACAATATAAGTATCAAAGTTCTTTCTATAACAACCATTATTTTTTTTACAGTCTTTATTAATTACTACGTAACTGAATGGATCTCTCCACACTTCAAAACACATATTTCTAAACTGAGACCAAGACATATCAGAACAGGCATGCTCATCATAAACATGTTTCAGATTGATATCATCCTGTTTGAATAAAATTATTAAGTTTGAATTATCTCTTATTAGTTGCTTAGGAATCTTAGAGTAAGTTTGATTTAAATAAAAGCAATCTATATTTTTATGTCTTCCCATCGCAAAAAAATCGCGAATATTATTTTGATTTTCACATGCAACATCGTCAAATATTATTATGGAGTTTGGTTTAGCTTCACTAGATGATATGACTTCATCATTTTCAAGATATTTGTTGAATGAAACTCCTGGCACCATATCAATCACCTTTTCTAAGAAAATGTATTTTGGTTGATACAAAGACTTAGAATATACGTATAGATTATTGTATCTTAACCCATTTTCATGTAACAAAAGTCCTATGATCAAATTAGTTTTTCCACAGTTAGAAGGACCACAAATTACACATCGTATTGTATTAGGTAATAATTTTCCATGTCGCGAAACATTTTTTTTTTCTACTGAACATATGGCATCAAGCTCTAACGTGTCATTCTGTTTTACAAATTTCATGATTGAATAGAATGTCAAATCAATAAAGTAGACCTTAACAGAGTGAGTCGATTTTCAAGCTACACTACATAATATACTAAAAATAACGTAATGTGTATGTGTGTGTGTGTGTGTGTGGGAGAGAGTTTTAGAAAACTTCTGGTGAGTATTCAACACGACTCGTTTACACTGATCACTTTCTACACCCGTTCCGTTCATAACGGAGTATTGGGTGTTCTAAAACTGTTTTCGAATCATTGTTCACTAAGCGTAGTGAAACGAGCGGAGCGATAGCGAGGCGAGATGAACGGAGTGCCAGTGAACGATGATCCGAAAACTGTTTTAGAATGCCCAATACTCCCCTACTTATGACAAACACAAAACCGTCATTAATTGTGAAAATAATTGTGCAACAAATGTGTATAAATTGTTTTTAATAAAAATCATTAATTAAGTAGAAATCTTTAAAAAACAATATTTCTGATGCGGGTATGAGGTAGGGTGACAAGAATTTCGTCCTATTCTACCGTCATATGAAAACTATTATTACTATATTTACTAAATTGTGATAATAAGGAAACACTATTAAAAAAATAATGAAAAGAAATGTAATTAATAAAAAAAAAAAAAAAATTTAAAAAAAGTAAGTCAAAACAATTGAAGTACCTACTAAATAAATCAATAATATTAAATATTTTATAATAAATCTTTGCTTTTTTATTAAATTAAAAAAAAAATAAGTTGAATATAAAATGACATAGTACATAAAACGAAATAAATAAATTAAATGACCATTTTCATTTTGAGTTTCTTTGATCGCATTTTATTTTATTGAATAATATATTTTTAATGTTTTAGTAACTTATTTATTTTAGCTAATGTTATCTTTTTTTTTAATTTCATTAAATTTTTAATTTATATCAATTTATAATTTTTTAAATTGTCTTTTCTTATAATCACAATTTGGTAAATATAGCAATAATAGTTTTAATATGACGGTAGAATAGGACGAAATTCTTGTCACCCTACCTCATACTTGCATCAGAAATAGTATTTTTTTAAGATTTCTACTTAATTAATGACTTTTATTAAAAACAAATTATACACATTTGTTGCACAATTATTTTCACAATTAATGACGGTTTTGTGTTTGTCATATGTTTAATACTTACGGCGTAATTAACAAAAAACAGGAAAAAGTGGAGGATTGAGGGCCCAAATCTTTGCGACGTCATAACTTAAAAACTACGAGAGGTAGCGAAGTTTTCTTGCTTGCACAAAATCGCACAATTATTTTCACAATTACTTACATCATTTGTTTAATCAGAAAGCAAAGGGTTTTCTTAATATTTGACAAAAACAGAGTACGAAAAATACTTCTGAGGGCCAATTTTGACCGAAGATATACAAAATACTGTAGCGTTTTGCGATAATATCTCTACGACACAATTATTGTTACGTCTGGACTTAGAGTTTGCCGTAAAGACCGATTCTGTAGTGCGCATAGTTTCTCTGTTTTAGGTGGGCTCTCAATCCTCCAATGGAGGATTGAGAGCCCAACATTTCACCTTATAACTCGCTCAATTGAGTTGCACAAAATCTGATATTAGCTGCACAATTGTTTTGCAATGCACACTAAATCAAGGTCATATTTTCATCGAGTTTAAGCAAAGTGGCCCTCACACCACACACACACACTTACACACTTACAAAATGTCAATCACTTGTTTCTCTACACACGCGACGGGCCCTGGCCTCCGGAGGTAGACCTAGCCAGTTCCCCTTGCAGCAGGTACAAGCGCTAGGGACACACCTCAGTATCTTAGTTTTCTATGCAATGCTGATACTGGTTAAGGGCTGTAGCTTGGTCTTGGGGCCCTAGTGTCGCCACGTATCCCTGGTATGGCCACCCTGCTGGTGTGCGGCGAGTGAGAAGTACCTTCTGCCGTTGAACATTGTATGGAAAATTATAGACGAGACATAGGTCACCAATCACAGGTGAACTTAGGGCTTAGGCACTCACGTGTATTAGGTCTGCAGACCGATTTTAGGTGAGATGAATGTATGTTCAGTGTGAGATATGATGATCGGAATAATCGAGGGACGGTTTGGTTTTAGCTTTTAGACTAGGACGGGGTTAGGTCTGTCAAGGATTCTGTGAGCTTGGCCGGGTTGTAGGGCGGAAGGGAGACCCGGGCTTCTTAATTTTTAGGTAGGATCCTAATTCTAGACTTATATAGTCTTATCCATATACCCTTTCCCGGTTTTCTGAGTCTGAATTTATTTCAGGACAGCAATATTTTACTAACTTCAAGGTATATTTCTTTATATTTTTTTTATTATAATTACGTGTATAGCGTTCAAGTTGAGCTCGGAAGAAAGAAGACACAAAAGAAAGGATCGGGATCATCTATCGCCTTGGATAGTATTGTGAGTTGCATGCTTCATTATCCATTTCCTTACAACTGATTTTATTTTATTTTATTTTGTGTGTGTTTTCCTCTCTAGAATTCAAACGGGTCAAACAGAAATAATTCTAATAACACAACGTAATTGGGTATAATATTTAGACGATCACATTAATATTTTGGCCAACATTATTATTGAGTAGTTCATATTTTAGTCAAATAAATAGATGGGTTAGAAGGTTATTACAGAACCCAACGACCCGGCCCACGACACCACTGCAAGTCAGGACACTTTAGTGAGCATGAATACTCAGTCAGCCAGATGTTGTCACGACAATCTAATTAATGGCTTCCAAATTGCATAGTCGATGCAAAAGTCAGTGTAATGTCTCACAGAACTCAAGTTGAATTCTGATGATGCTGGTACACTTTTGTCAACCTCGGTAGGTCAGTCGTCAGTTGAGCAATTTTGATGAGTCTTGGATTTGCTGAAAATTTTATTGTCGCTGAACTGAAAGAATGTAGCATTTACTTAATGTATTGCATTTCGATTAATAGGTATACCTCGGCAAAATTTGTTTAGTCGTTATTTAAAAAATACAACATTTTGACTGTGCCTTGTATTTATATTAAAGCTGTAGCGATTTTTGTTAAACAACATTAAAATATGTTTCCTACTCGAGGCAATATCAAAACACGTCAACTAAGAACGCATCTCAAAAGTAAGCTCCAACCACAGCTTTGTCGATTAGCGTCCCTCAAACGTAATGCTCCATTTACGGCTATAAGCATTTTCAATAAATTACCGGAGGAAATTAAAATTTTGCCCTTAATCAGGTTTAAGAGACGTTTACATTTGTGGCTACTTGAAAAGTGTTTTTATTCATTAAGAGAATTTTTATCATGTAGTGCATAGTTAGTTATAACATGAACTTTTGTTAAGAGAAGAATGAGTCGTGTTTGTAATCTTGACATTTATATTTTGTAATAATGTATCCAATCGACGATAAAATTCATGACATTTAATTTACAGTACCTTATTGACATTTTATAACTTCTTAATTTTGTTTAATATTTGCACGCCCTGTGGGCAGGTTTTTGCTGAGCATAAATTAATGGACCTTTAACCTTGTATTGACCAAAAATCTATGCAAATAAAGTTATTTCATTTCATTTCATAGTCTCATGTTAGGATAATCGAAACAGAATAAAAAATCATTACTCATAGTACGAGTAAAACTCTGGTATAATGTTCGCCACAGGTCTTTAATAGCTCGCAAATTACAAAATATTGGAGGTCATTTACAAATAAATTAATACGTACTTATACCTAACTCAGTTATATGATAAGTTTATGTTTATAATATATTATAGTTACAATAATATTTTATTAGAATGTAATGCCAATCTAATCAATATACTTAGTCCATTTATTCTTGATTTTTTGCGGCAATATCTTTTTTTTTACAACAGCTGTAGTTTACATATATGTGTGTGTAATTAAAACTTACGACTCCCCAAAATCTGTTTTAATTCTGTATCAAGTTTCACCAAAAATTACCGCCCGACCTACCATTTTCCCGTAGGAATAAATTATTTTCCCGCGGTAACATACTTAAGATCAGGCAGAGGCCATTTCCTTCCATTTTCTACCATCCAGACATACTTCTTTAGTATGATTCATATTCATTAACCTCATCGTGCATGTCTTTATTTTTATTTGACCTATGCTTGTGTCGAAAAAGTACGACCAATCAAGCTTCACCGGATTTCCGTGCGACTTGAAGTACTTCCAACCTGACCCTAGTTATGGAAAATATTATATTTACAAAGGTTATCTTCCGTTTTTCCTAGTGCGTGGCACAGCTTGGAAATTAAAATTAAACCTAAGCATGGGGACTTAAAGTCGACTTATTCAAAGCCAGCTTGACGCGCCGGTATTTTCCTCGCATAGTGACTATTATCTAATCTGTGGTGGTACGATGAGTTGAGCCGATCGGCCCATCGTCCCATCAGCCATCAATTACGCCTGCCGCGATCTAACCCTATGTCCATCTGGACGCAATTTGTAAATGTCACGCCTGGCGCCTGGGCTGCAGGGCTGTCAAACTCGACCGCTCGAAGCCCGCCTAATGGTACAAATATTATGTATAGTTGGTCTAAAGTTATTAAAGGCGAAAGTTTGTAAGTGTGTATGTTTGTTACTTTAGAACGATTTTAATGAAATTTGGTATGAAATTAGCTGACACCTTGGATTGACACATAGGCTACCTTTTACCGCGGGAAAATACCTCATTCCCACGGCAAAAACTGTTAACTCTGCCGTAGGGCGGAATACTAGTAGGTCACTAGGTATTTGGATATCTACTCGACGTGTACTCGACCTTCAATGTTTTAAATTTAATAAGCATAGGTACATTCTGTAAAATTATCCATGAATTAAATTTTACAACAACCGATAAACACTTCGATTTGACTTTAAAATTTCACATAAAAAGTCAATAGGTTTTATTTAATACCTACTTATACAAACTCGATCAGATACATGACTATTATGATAAAAAAAGTTGTATGATTTGTCAAAATGTCCCAATATCTGAACCATCAAAACCTTGACTGGACTAAGCTTAAAGATCCCCAGAAAGAGCAAGCATTGTCCGTCTGACACACTCTGATGCTTAGCGGCGACAGAGCGAGGTATTCCACCCTGTGAATAGCACCCAGTCTATTCCACGAACACGAAGAGCACTGATCAATATTTTTGGTGGGTGATAAAGAAAGAAAAAAACAATAAATATAAATGTTTATTGTTTAAAAAAAAATGATTTCACTAAAAACACCTGCCAAAAATATTGTATTTTTTTATTATATTTATTGCGATTATTATTATTAATTATTTATTAATATTATTACAGCTGTACGCCCGCGGTTAGGCGCGCGTTGTCTTTTGACTTTTCCGTGCAGTTTCCCTTAAGAATGAGATATTATCCAGCATAAAAAACTATCTCTATCTATCAAAAAATCTCTTGTCACAAAATCAACATATTATCAAGCTTCAACGGACTTAAAATCGTTCGTATTTCTGTTTTTTAGAACCGCCTACGCAATCGATTTGCTTGTGAAAAATTATCTTTGTATGGTTATTAACTCTTACAATTAACAGTTTAAAAAAAAAAAACAAATGTGTATGACACAAGCATAGATCAATTTAATAAAATGTGTTAGTAAACCTGTGTTCCTATGTTAAAGTGATTTGGACTTTTATAACCCGTTTATGTTGTATTTTTATAATATCGCAATATTTTGATGAAGCTTCAACGGACTTGCGGGCGAGCAGACTGTTTTAATCGTAATTATAAAGTAGGGCGATCTTGCTGATATTATACTAAAATACGGCAATGAGATAATAGGATTGTAGCATCCCTAGAAACGCGACAATATTACGAATGTTCTATAACCTGCCCTACGTCCGCACCCTAAGGTTCACTTTGATTTGTTTCTGTTCTGGACCGTAATCCGGCGACAAAACAGTCATTAATTAGTGGAGACATTCGGCAAATCATTGGCTCCCGTGGACCAGCTTTTGTTCGCAAAGTATAAAGGAATGGAGCGTTTTTACACTTAAAGGAAAATATTTCAGTTAATTCGTATTTCAATCCGAAACTGCAGTTTCATTTTATTCGTTGACAGCCCTTATATGTCCCCACCGCGGGATCGAGCCTATTCTATATAATAAAACTGTAGAGGTCAAATGTCTGTCTGTACATAGAAAAAAAAAGATGAAATACGAGTCAGGAGGATGTAAGAAGTGAAATAGAACATATCCAGACAATTTTCTTTTTTTTGTTTCTCTGTCTGTTTGTCTGTTTGTACGGGCTAATCTCCGAAACTACTGGACCGATTTGAATAAAATTTTGCATGGTGGCGGAAAAGTCGGAAAACAACGCGGGCGTAGCCGCGGGCAGACAGCTAGTCTGAAATAAGGTTGGCTTTAGACAACTACACTGGCCCATCGCGGGTTGGGCGACTTAACACACAACCTTAGATTTTCTTTGCAGGTGTGTGCAGGTTTCTTCGCGATGTTTTCGTTCACCGTAAAAGAGTAGAATAAAAAAACTTATGAATTCGAAAATCTAAGACACATTGGTAGTACCGAGGCTTTAGATTTACGTAACCAATGTATTAAATCTCGGAATTCTGGCGCCGACACATCGACACAAAATTACTTAGGTACACACTAATATTAGTTTATGAACTTAGTTGTTAAGATTAATTTAAAACTAAAAATAATAAAAGTAAAACATACTTACATTACTTTATGAACTTAGTTATTTTGGTTAAATATAAATGGTAAATAATTTTTTGCTTTTCAGTCTTTTCGGCGGTTCATTTCTTTGTTAAAAGGCTTTATACCTATTAAATCACGTCATATTTTCATACGCCTACAAACATCAAATTTCATGAAGTCAATTCTTGCATAAAGTACGTTACAAAGTAACTTGCAAAAACTAAAATTGACATTTCCAGTTTTATCTCGTTGGAATAAATTACGCGTCTTATCAACAACACCAAAGTCCTTTAAACTTGAAATCGAAACCAAATAATTTAGCTCCATACTAAGATATAGAATTCCAGTGCTATTTTTACCTTTATAGTATATTTTCAAAACACAACTGATAACAGATTTTGCTGCCGTGTGAAACTCCGCATATATCCAAAACACGGATATCTCCTATGTATCGAAGCTTTATTATATTTCCCAGCGGAAATTCGAGTTTCGCTCACAAAATATTGAGTTACGGCTGTGTCATAGTAAACCGCACCACCTATGGGAGATAGCGGAGTCGTTGGCAGTTTTTTGTGCGAGCGAAATTTATACTAGGGTTGCCAGACGACATCTCACTTTTCTTGTGCTAAAATCTTTTTTTTTTAATTAAACTATGCTTGAGGCGAAAAGTACGACGGATCAAGCTTCACAAGACTTGCGGGGGAGCGAAAGACTACCCCAAAAAAAAGTCATATAGGTACCAACGCGTCTAGGGTTGGCTCGAGGGAGCCTCGGACCAAGGCCTGGCGCGTTGATATTGAAAAAAATCGTGAAGGAGACGACGCCTGGGGGCCCGTCTCTGATTATCAATTTTGATTTTGGTTATGGCTGCGCCACCGCCGGCGGGTACTGGCGTTGTTGTTACCTGAAGGGGCTAAAATCATCGCTGACAGAAGGAGATAATTGCTAGGCCAACTTTATTAGAAACATCTTTGAAGGAAAGGTAGAAGGAAGGAGAAAGAGAGGACAATCAAGAAGAACATAACATACGTGAACCAAATTAAAGAAGGGATAGTTGCACTGTCGTATCAGGAGGTCAAAGACAGAAGTCGGAGGATATAATGAAATGGCGTAGATTCCACAAGAGCATGACTCTTAAAATTCGATAATGATGAGGCAGTGTCCGTTAACAGCTCTTACATAACCTCGCTCGAGCCTTCCCTGAAATCAGGGTGAATAAGCCTTAGTCTACCGCACTAGCCCAGTGCGGGTTGGTCAACTTCCACGGGATTTCTTTAAAGGCGTATGCAGATTTCCTCACGATGTTTCCTTCACCGCAAGAGCGTCAAATAAAAAAACGTACATTTGAATTTAAAAATCGAAAACACATTGGTCCGCGCCTAATGGAGGTCAACGGCCTACTTAGCCACCGACGCTCATTGCTGAAATTAAGTAGAACTAATTGTATAATGGTAATTGTTGCCAAAAACTCAGCAACTTCATTAAAATTTGACGTCGAAAAAAGATTTGTAAAATCTTACCTTGAATAAAAAAAAACCTTTTCATTTTGATTTTTTTATTTGATTTTGTAACGTTGCCTGATATGATTCTAGTCTGTTTTTAATAATTTCGCATGATCCATCTGGCAGCCCTGGGTTTTTAAAACTTTCTCTGTTTGAGTATCAAGTTAGTAAAAGCTTTGTCTGCGGTTCCGTTTGCCGAAGTTTCTCCTCTGAGAAGAATTGTTTTGGAGCAAAGCCTATTGTAAGTTGTCCCATGAAAATTAATTCTTGTTTGAGGTATTTTCAAATGCAACTTGCGAGCTTTATGGAACTTCGTACGTATTGTTTTAAAACAAAATCGTATTTTCTATAATCCTCACCAGAAAAGTTTTGTTAGCGATGTCATAATATGTTTTGTTATTAACTTGTTTTTTTTTCAATAATTTAGATTTGAATGAAACTACACCTACTTACCGGGTATATTCAATATATTGTAATTTTGTTATGAAAAGATTGTTGATATTTGTTACCTGTCATAAGATAAATTTATATTATATTCAATAATACATAGGTACACCGTGAAATTTAACTGGTAGTTTATCCGCATATAAACTTCAGTCAAGTTCTTAACTTCATTCCTCTTTAATTTTTCAAAATTTAAGGTCCTGTAGATCCGGAGATAAGAGGAGGGAATGGTCAATGTACGATTATTTTGTTAAGAAAATCTTAAACTCTTTATGCTGAATTTTTAAAAGTATTAATTAACCTTACAACAAGCTCTTTCATTTGATATGCCACACATGTCTGCAAAACTTCATGTTTTCAAAGTCAAATTTACCACACACACACATTATTGTTATTATTATTTAACCACAAGTCACAAGTTCGTCTGGGTCACGGATTTACATACGTGCACCTTTAAACTCGATCAGTCCAGTTATTTCGGCTGATGTAGGCGGGTTCGACTCGCACTTCACCGTTTTTTTTTTTATATTATTCACTCGTGTTTCAATACAAATGTTTCCCCAGTTTGATTACGAACACAGGTTGAATGTCCTGATTGTCCGGAAAAAAAATAAGGACACGTAAAGCCGTTGATCCAAAGGTTGGTCCCGACTACAATGTGCGCACGTATTACGGTACGGTACGGTATATCAGAAATTCGATCATAAAATTCTTTCACCAGATTAAATGAGATTGGTCGATAACCTGACAACTCGTACGAAAAGAAGATCTGGTAATACCTAGTAGTTTAGTAGATCACTAAAACAGTTGTAACAAAGCGAAAAAGCTTTATTTCAAAGGTCGTATTGAAATCGGCCATGAATTACGGCTTTATCTAAACGGCCGCATCGCACTAAAAGAGCAAAACTTCCGCCATTCAATTACCTACAACAAACCGTATTCCGATTTTATATAACAAGTAATTCCGTTTGGTTGTCAATAAAAATTCGTAAATACCGCTCCCAATGCTCATAAAAATGACATAATCGTCGCATAAAACGAAAGGGTGCCAGTAAAAGGACCCTCTTAACGAAAAGATATTATTTACTGTTGCAATATCAAGGACATTCGGTCGCAATAAAACACTTCGACGATTTTATTTCGGTTCCAGAAATTCTTTAGCGTATTTCGCTAAAAGCTAATCATAGTTACATAACTTTTGTCCAGTTCATGGATTTTTTAACACATTTTAAAATGAAAATAGTATTATTGAATATACTCATTTAATAAAATAAATAATATTTTTATCTATTACAGATAGGCATAATTTTTAAATTGTCCTATGCTTGTGTCGCAAAATCGGCGAATTTATAAATTTTCACCGAAACGTTGCGTGGCGACGAATTATATTTCGGAGATCTGTGTAGTCGGCATAAAGTGGTATCGGCAAACAATGCTTTCGATGAACATAATATCGGCGAATAGAACTTTCGGCAAACAATTATAACGACGAAAGGTTTTTCGATATACCGTTCTGAGCTCTGGGAGCAGCGGTGGGCTCTACCACAAAATATTGTATATCTCCCCACCGTCATTTTTCTAATACTGTATTCATACTGTAGTCATCAATCACTACTTATAAAAAAAAATCGCTTCCCGTCTGTCTGTCCCTGCGTCTGCTTAGATCTTTAAAACTAGGCAACGGATTTTGATGTGGTTTCTAATAGATAGAGTAATTTAAGAGGACGGTTTATTTATTTATTTTATTTATAAAGATCACCAACAGTGTATACAACAATACAATCAAATTATTTATAATACATGCATATGTATAATACATGCATAATATATAGGTACTTAGGGATAACCCACAATATTCGTGCGAAGTTGGGGCGGGTCGATAGTATAGTATAAGACACAGGACTGCAGAATTTCCTACAACGGGATTCGACAAACAATTGAAGTGCTTATGAAAATACGTGCCTTATTTTGAATCTATTGTTTAGATTTGTCGTAGAGTCCTTATTTTCAAAAGAAGGGAATGGGAAGTTAAGGCTCTATAATATGTAAACAAACCATAGTATCAAACGTTCGAAGCATATTTTTGACGACAGTTACCGTCTTACAACACTACGACTAAGGTCGTTCCTTTGATTTGGAAGTTTTGCCATATACCTCATGCTTGGAAGGCAAATAATGGATTAGTCTATTCTATGATTTTAGTCACCCAGATGAATGCTGCTGGCATTTTTCCCTGCAGCTTGGTTCGGAAGACTCACAGAAATAGTTTGCTTCGTCCAATTTTATTTCTTTTATATCGCGATTAGAACAGACTGAGACTCATTTAAAAATATATTCAGGCAAATATTTTAAATAATTTTCAGAGGATTAATTATATATATATTCAAATATTATACTGCTGCGCGTTTTGGCGTTTTATCTCTTTATAGGGGCTATCTCGAATCCATCCCAAAATAAACACATTTTTATTCCGAGCTCATGCTAATAAAATGCAAATTGGGTCCTTTCGGCTTAGGGGTTTGCAATTCCCAACAAATGTGTCCTATTGAATTTCATTTGATTTGCTTAATTGTTTGCATTGATGAAAGATAGAGCAATGTTTTCGGTTACAAAACAGAATATTTTTTCCGTATTTTGCCCTCGCTTACACCGCTCTATAAGTTTTTTCTATCTCGTATTTAAGGTGCAGGATAAAAGTTTTCAGGTTTTCATAGCTGTTTAGTTAATAGTTCCAATTTATGTACATTGCAGAGCGAAACAGAAGGCCTTGCCATTTTGTATTTTTGTTTGTCTTGTATGTCATTTGTTTCTGTTTTGTATCATGTTGTGCGTTCTATCATCCATATTAAATCATATTTTTCCTAACTTGAACAAACTTTGAACAATTACCTATAATAACCAACATGTACGTACATTTAGTCTTTATCTGGGCTTACTATAAACCCTCATTACAAACATAATAAATGTTTTACCGATATAATGTACAGTAATGTTATAAAAGGGTATGTTCAGAAATATTTACGAGGTGAAAGCTTTTGGGTGTAAAACATTAATGTCAGTGTTTCCTTTTTGTGATGGGTTTCATGGCTTTGGGCGTGATGACAGATCAGGATCGGGTGCAATCCTTGTTTTTGCATCGTAATTTAGCACATATCATAAACCAAAATAAAGTAACATCCAGAATAATCCAGGGTGGTCAAAATAATCTTTCCGCCGTTATTTAAGGCCAAGGATGTTAGGTAGTACTTATGACATCCTTGTTTAAGGCAGACTTGAACCCTTTGCTTGCGATGTATTTAGATTAATATCGAGTGTATGATGTTAAGATGAAAATAGGAAAAAATAAAAAATATACTCGTATTTACTATTATAGGGTTTATGCACCAATAGTTGACTATTTAAGCGTATTTCAAACCCCGTGATTACATTAGGTATAATGTAAAAATGTAACAAAATTAATTTTACTGTTTTGTACTAATCAGGTGCGTTTCGTATAACGTATTAGCACAGTGTTATTTAAATAATGCAACACCCTTCAGGTGTTAACTCAGCCCAATAAACAGTACAGCTTTTGCTCTGGAAGATAATCCGAAATCGCATCAAAAAAATATTTCTTTTCACACCGAGTCATTTTGTATAAAAAGTAAGATATTTTTTTGCCTTATTTTACTAACACATCGTATTCACTTACATCCATGATAGTGATGTACACGTTTTTACTTTTTTTTGACAAAGCCGCGCGGGTGTCCTCTCTCTGGTACGGTAAACTTTTGTAAATATTTGTTAGGGCAACCCGTTATTTGGGCCGACTATCTATCACTGTCTGATGCAGAAACTAAACAAAACTAAACTTTGGGAAAATATTTTTACTCTTTTATCGGATAATGCCAGTAGACTATTGTGGTTGTGGAAGCTAGTTCAGCTAGTTCTTCACACGCCCGCGCCTTTTTTTGACCCAAGCATAGGTCAATTCAAAAACAAATTAAACACACCAAAAGTCTAAAGTCTTTGACCAATGTGTGTTGCCAGTGATGACTTACGGATCTGAGACGTGGTCGCTAACGATGGGCCTCATAAGAAGGCTCAAAGTCACCCAAAGAGCGATGGAGAGGGTTATGCTTAAAGTTTCCTTGCGTGATCGAATCAGGAATGATGAGATCCGCAGGCGCGCCAGAGTCACCGACATAGCCAGAAGAATCGCTAAACTTAAGTGGCAATGGGCTGGGCACATTGCACGTAGAACCGACGGCCGTTGGGGCAGAAAGGTTCTTGAATGGCGACCGCGCGCCGAAAGACGTAGTGTGGGCAGGCCCCCCACGAGGTGGACCGACGATCTGGTGAGGGTCTCGGGAAGCCGCTGGATGCGGGTAGCGCAGAACCGATCATTGTGGAGATCCTTGTTGGAGGCCTTTGTCCAGCAGTGGACGTCTTTCGGCTGAGATGATGATGATGATGATAAGTCTTTATAATGTAACCTTATAAGGTTTGTAGTTTTTTTTTTCAACAAATGCTACGACAATACACAAGTTGCTACAATATCATGCTAGGTCGTAGCACGTGCTACGACATTTAATCTGTATTTGGCTGTCGTCTACGAAACTGTCCAAACTAATATCTTAATACAACCACAACCATAAGTAATATAGGTATAATCATATTATAGTAACCAACCCAAGTCTATTTCACGCTAGACCTAATCCGTAATAATATCACATTCACGCTGTCTGGGCTAAGTAACCAGACGCCTTCGAAACCCGATTCGAGTTATCTATAACTTGGTTATATGTATGACGCTGGGGGTTTCACCTTTTACTGGAACAATTAAACAAACAAGATTTTCCTGGTAATGGAACATCATTCTCGCCTGTATGTTTAATTAGTTAGCAATTTATTTTAGTTTAGCTCAATTCATAATTGGGTAGACATACATACATACAGTCATGTCTCTTTTCTTTAGGAGTAAGCATAGACCAATTTCTTCCACTTGCATCCACATTCATCACATTCATCCATAGCATTGAGCTAGAGATATATGTTTTATTAATTACAATATTTATATAATCTTAGTGAAAGGAACATCTCGAAACTAATGTGTACAAACGTATGTATAAGTAAAAACAAACATCAATAATTTAGCTTTAAGTGAAAAGTTTTTAAAACTTCATACTTTTCTATAAGATACTCATTTATCCTTGGAGTATTTTCATCAAAAGCTCTAAATCATCACCTAGAATACTTTACGATAGATTTTTACATCGCTTCTAGAACTTCTAAAAATTTTACAATTCTTATTAGTCGTTGCTCGCCTGTTAGAAAGTGATAAACCCTAGTTTTATATCTTCAGTGACCCACAGATTTCTCTACGGACAAGCAACAAGTCAGATTTGTGTAAAATCTAATCTCACTACCAGACTGTTCAATGTCAAAATTCCGCTCAACTCCGCTCAATAAGGTGAATAGAGAACTAGAGGAGTAGTCAGTTGAAGCCCCTTGAGACTTAGCGGGTTTGGTCACTGCCATCTTGTTAATTATTGTATTATATACCCAACTGTACGTCCAATTGGGAATATTGATGTTGTTAGATAACCAGTCCTTCTGTACCAATCTACTTACATGTTATGTAACTAGCAATGATTGATATGAACAAATTCAATAAAAGAACGAATGATATTTTGGCGATTATTTACGAGTGAGTGAAATGATCGCACTTTCTCATTGATTTCTACCATGTGCACCAAAATATTTGACAGTATATTTTTAAACGACGACCGAATTATTGAATTACCTATACATCTGTTACTAGCTTTCCGCCCTGCGCCTTCGCCTGCGTTAATAGTTTTTCCCGTGGTAATGAGGAATTTTCGCGCGGTAAATACTAACCATGTCCTTTGCTAAGGCCTTTTCTATCTCTGTACCAAACATCAAAATTGGTTCAGTAATTTCGAAGTATTCAGTGCAAACAAACAGTCTAATCTTTCCTCTTTATAATAATGGTATAGATAGATTATGGGTGAATGCACTAGTTTACAGGCACTTTATAGGTGGTATGTCGCATTAAAATTTACTATACGACGTAAGAACCCTGTGATACGAAGCTTTAAATTTCAGAAAATCTACACCCATTAGCATTGTCGGGATACTATCCTAATTTTTATCATAGGAGATGTTGAAACATACACAAGATATAACTCAAAAACTTGACCCACTGTGTGATATTATGTAACTTTATCCTCAATTACTCTGTATTCGTAATGACTTTAATTATTTTTTAAATAGAAGTAGTTTTTAAACGGCACTATGTTTAATATAAAATTAGTTCTTTTCTCAGTGTTACTTTTTGCTAATATCAATATTTTCAAATTTTAAAACTTTGACAATGTTGCTGAAGTGTATAAAACTGGGCTCTACGTACATTTACAGCAGCTATTTGTAAGCAGAATCACAGATTACAAAAACGAACAGATGGCTCACTTCATACAAAGAGTCAAATCTCGCACACATTGACGTGACATTTACAGGCCAGTTCAAGGAGTTTGAAGCAGTACTAAGTCAGTGACAACCCTCCCCCCAACCCTAGAGGGTCCGGTAAGCTTACGTCATAATAATTTAATGGCGGGAGTGGTCTTTCTGGAACCTTCTAATATTCTGTGGTAGAATGCTAACGAACCGTCCACAAAGCACTATCCTCTATGGAACTCGGAGCAACTGTATTAACGGACCTGACGTCGCCTCGGCTTGGTTGTTATTAGCGCAGACATTTTGATAGTTGGCTAGAGATTTAAGTTAAAATGATTAGTGGAAGTTCTGATTTTCATGTTCTTTTTGTCTGGTACTAGGAGACGGATGACTTATGAAATATAACATTCAATTAAAAATTTTAATAACCCCCGACACAAATCCGTTACTTGATCCTTTCAACAAATAGAGAAGAGCTAATAACCTTTAGGCGATGTTGGTCAATTAATCTTCAAATGACTGAAGATATTTTCTTGAATCATAGCTAAGAACACTCTCGATTGTGACACCTTGCAAACAAAAAAAACTAGATCAAAATCGGCCCATCGGTTTAGGGGCCAGTGCCACAGACAGCCACACACATCTAACTTATAACACCCCTCATTTTCGTCGGGGGTTAAAAATACACTTAAAAATACTAAAAGGAGTACTTATGTACTAGCTTTACGAACATTGTATAAATGAATTGTTGTTTTGTTCGTGTTGTTGTATCTAGTAGTAACAGTTTTGGAACACTTATTGATATATGATTCTCATGTTTGCTCTGAAACTTCTATGTACTGTCATGTAATTTAAATAAAATCTAAGCTATTATATTACAATTTATTGAACTGATTAGAACAATATCAGGTAAAAAGGAAAACAGATAATGTTCATATTCTAACATTATTAATATGTACCGGCGCGTCGTTTATATAAAAAAAAGTCTTTTTTTATATTTCAGCACTTTAAAATGAACGCCCGTTGTAACAAAATTCAAGTAGGTACCTACATTCTATAAAAACACGAATGGTTTTAGTTCACAAATCTAAATCGAAAACCCACAGCGTATGTAGTTACTAAAAATATTGCGTAAAAAAATCTACCTCTGATTGCGTATCAATATACCGTGCATACATTTTTCGATGCATAAAACCGTGAGATTACATGAACTGTGTTCATAGTGACGGTGTACCGCGGTGTCCCGATGCGCAAACATTGTTAGCCGAGTTGCAATTTGTCTCTGTTGATGGAATTAATCCATTTTTTCGTATATTATACCTCTGATGGCAGTTGACCTCTGTTGGGGAGTTCGAGTTCATAATGTACGTTTATTCGACGCTATACGGTTAAGTAAAACATCGTAAGAAAACCTACATACACCTGCGAAGTAATTTAAAAGTTGGGTGTGAAGCCGTATGGAGCCAGCGTGGTTGACAAAGACCTATTTCACGCTAATTTTATTATAGGTTCTAGCCCCTCGGTGGAGATATATGAGATGTTAACGATACCACTGATGTAGTTTAAAACATTTATTGACATTTTTATTATTTTTATAGATATTAATATAAATATGTACTGGTTCATTCAACACAAGAAAAAAAATTATAACGCACAAGCACATGAAGCAACCATATAAAATGTACACAAATTACTTTTAAAAGAAGAACAGATACATAAATTAAACAACACAGAAGTAATCTAAGTATATAAAATAGTATGCACGCAGCATGCTATCTGCATTAAACTAGCCAAAACGCCCGCTTGGACGCCCCCAAATTCCCGAATCATTTGTCAATCTAGGTGGACCGACAGTCTCGTCAAGGTTGCGGAAAACCGCTAAATGAAAGCGGCGCAGAACCGGTCGTTGCGAAGATCTTTGGGGAGATTAGGTCCAACAATGAGCAACTTTCGGCTGAAATTATAACGATTATGATCTATATAATAAAACCGTAAAGGTCGAAAATCTGTACATAGAAAAAAAACGCTAAATGCCGAGTCAGGGAGATGTAAGAAGTGAAAACCCATGAACAATCGTAATAATAAATAGAACATATCTAGGTATTTTTCAAATTTATTGTTTCTTTGTTTGTCTGTTTGTACGGGCTAATCTCCGAAACTGTTAGTCCAATTTGAATGAATTTTGCATGGTGGTACCTTATGTCTCCGGTCAACATGTTGGGATAGTTTTAATCGCGGAAAATTAAGGAGTTTCCGTGGGATAGTTAAAAATTACTAAGGAAAAATCGAAAATAAACGCGGACGTAGACACGGGCAGACAGCTGGTAATAAAAAAAAAAAGTTCCATTTTTTAAATTATCCCACCACCAGATTTTTTAGGTAGGCTAACCTCATTTCATTACCCACACGATAATCAAAGAGAGCAATAAATTTCAATCACTTTATTTGTAAACAGACTTTGAACTGCGATAATCTGTGGAAGTAAATCCATTAAGCTTTTAATAGTTAGCTACAATGTAAACTCTATGTTGTTCCTTCCTACCATACCGTGTAGCAATAGCAGTTAAAACGAACGTAATAGTTAAAAGAAGGTTAAATACTGTTTATCAACACTTCATTGCACAGAAAAAGACAATTTGGTCTTTAAGAATCTCGTAACGGCCTCAATGCGCCTGGCTTCCAAAATCAGTGTCACGAGATCAAATCTCTCTCAGACCAAATATTTGTCGTCATAGGAGCAAGAGTTTGGTTTAAGTCTAGACGTTGTTTGCTTACAAGCATGTTTTATTTGACAACTGTCGGAAACAGCCTTAGTAGCTATGGGGTAGGACTTTCACGTTTCGCTACGTAGGATATAGTTTCATTTCATTCCCCGGTGAATACCTACGATTAGAATACTATTTCCGACCTTCCTCAATAGAAAGTAATACTGTGACAAAAACTTATCTCACATTTTACTGTCAGTGTTGTGCAAGACCCGTAAACTTGAAATTTCTTCCAATAGGATGAAAGTACAGTCAGAATAAAATAACGTCTGGTAACTCGTCCTTATCCTAGACCGCTTCGTGTGCTTCTTCGACTAAAAAAAAACTAAGCATAACCAGCGTAATAACAGGCCATGGTGCCTTTAACAAACACTTATTTACTTTAGGTGTCACGGACAGCCCCCTGTGCAGAGTTTGCATGGAGGCGGAGGACACGACGGCCCACATCCTGCTGGAGTGTCGCGGCTTGTCATCTAGGCAGGTTGCTGGGCTTCTTTGAGGAGATCAGGTGGCTCGAGTAGTGAGTTATCCTACCCAACACGCAAAATAGGCGCGCTTGATGTTGAGTTGCGGAAAATTAGCCCGTTGAACTAACTAACTAACTAAGCTTCCATATTGTGGTATCAACGAAAATAGATAAAGTCTACCAACCTGCAATTGGCTAGCGTACTAGATTTAAAAGTTTTCACTCTCAATTAGGGTAGGTTCGACACCATTGGGCGCGTCGCTGAATTGTCGTATTTATAACAACGTAATGTATGGGCTTTGGAAGAGGCCTATGTCCAAAGACGGACAGTAAAAGAGCTGGGATGAGGATTGAAGAATGTATGGAACTTGCGTAATGTAAACGTGCGCGTAGTCGTCGAGTTCGATACATTATCGCATCTTCAATGTTCGCAGATGCTCGAACCGACGGTTTTGACGATATGTGGCGGAAGAAAACCGCATCTCTTCTGAGCAGAATACGTGGCAGCAGCAACAGGGTCCTGAAGGCGATTGCTGATCAGAACAATAGTCCCTTTGTGGAGATAATGGTGAAGCGCACCAAATCTGTTTTAGTTTTTAAGTACTAACATAGTTTTTAATTAAGTATGTAACTAACACCTTTTATGGACTCAGTTGTCTATTTTAAATATTATTATTATTATTATATTCAGCTTACGAAAAGTCCGGTGAAGCTTGATTGGTCGTACCTTTTCGACACAAGAATAGGTCAATTAAAAAAAAAAGAAAAAAAAAAAACGACTTACGTGTACTCCAGCCTTTAGTCTTCCTTATACTGAAGCGCTGTTAAAAAAATCCTATTTCATAACGTCTAGTGCGCTAAAATTACGACTCCTAAAAAGTCCAGTCGCAAAATGATTGTGAATTGAACTAAGAACAAACGAAGCGCGAGTTCTTTGCTCTTAGGAATTGAATCCCTATTCAGTTGACAATCCAGTTCAAAATTGAGTCGCGATAACACCCGGTAAGGTAACCCGCGATAGCGCCCAGACTTTGTTACACAAAAACGTAACAACCGGAAGAGATTTCACATAATATAAACCGATGCCCTAAATCTTTTTCAATAGACATACATATTTTTCACAGTACTTTTATTGTATGCTTTGCTCTTGTAAAGGTTTTCCTGGAAACTGTTAATCCATTTAGACCCTCTTCACATCTTCACCACTGACAATATGCTTGATTCTTATCACAAAAGGTTTCTTAGGAACGACCAAACGGTAGCTTCTCTTGTGACATCTGAAAGATAAATTCCGAGTTCCCAATAAGATGTAATGATATTATAAAATTATGATTTTTTTTTAAGTTTTGTTTTATTTTATTTTATCAAGTACATCCACATAATAAACATCTCATCAAAAAAAAAAAACCGGCCAAGTGCGAGTCGGACTCGCGCACCGAGGGTTCCGTACAAACCTGCAAGGTTTACAAAGTTCTTTCATTACGACAATCGAGTCATAAGTATGGTAATCTTATTGCAAAATGAAATTCATAACATTACAATGGGGAAAGATGGAGGAGCATAAATTTAAGACAAAGATCTCTTTATCGTTTAAGTAACTAAGTACTAAGTAAGTATTTCAACTTGATAGCTCTACGCGTTCATGAGGAAAAAAGTAATAAGTTTATATTTATTAAAAAATATATATTTTGTAATGTAACTAAAAATTTAAGGTTTTCGGAATTTTTCCTTTATGTGTGCTATAAAACGTTGCTTCATGCCAAATTTCAAGATTCTAGGTCGACTGGAAGTACCCTTTAGGTTTTGATTCCCTTGCGAGTACTTGCGAGTTTCAAAATATGCAGCTTAAATTGCTGTTTCTTTTGATTGCGTTTACATAGAAGTTTTATTTTGTTACAGCTTAAAGGTATTATAGACCTGAGTATTTGGTATGAATTTCAATTTAATACCTCTACGCGTTTATGAGGAAATGGGTAGTAAGGTTAAAATTATTAAAAAAATATATATTATGTGATGTAACTAAAAATTTATGGATTTCGTAATTTTTCCTTTATCTATGCTATAAGACGTTGCTTCGTACCAAATTTCAAGATTCTGAGTTCACGGGAAGCACCCTGTAGGTTTTGATTCCCTTGCAAGTGTCGAAAATTTGCGGCATAAACGGCTGTATCTTTTGATTGCGTTGGCTTAGAAGTTTGATTTTTTCACAGCTTCAAGGGACAGTAGACCTGAGTAATTGATATAAATTTCAGCTTCATACCTCCACGCGTTCCTGAGAAAAAGGGTCTTGACAGACGGACAGACGGACAACAAAGTGATCCTATAAGGGTTCCGTTTTTTCCTTTTGAGGTACGGAACCCTAAAAACAAACAAATGAGACTAACAAGTGAGAAATAAAAACGAAATATTGAAAAAGGTAACAAAAACAATGTTAAAATAAATGTAACTTAAGATATAATTTAAGAAACTGAAACTTTTTTGTTTGTTTGTTTCTTTGGATTGAATAGACTCCGAAACTACTGAACCGATTTTAATGAAGCTCGGTATAAAGATAGAATAGACCTTGGGAAGTAACAAAGGCTAACTTTTACCGCGGAAAAATTCCTCATTCACACGAGGCGGAAAGCTATAGCAATAGCTAATAATAAGATAAAGATGAAAATACCAAACGTTATTTGATCATTCTACTATAAAAAATAAATTTTAAAAAGGTATAAGATTTTAATAAATTTAAATGTAATAATATCCAAAGTGCAGCTTAAAACTTTAGTTTTTTTTTTGCCTGGTGCACCGAAACCTGTAACATTCACTTAAAATTCTTTGAAAACGTACAACATTTTACATTACAGTGTAATCAACTCAGTAATGGAAAGGCGGATCAGTACGTTGTATGATAGCGTCATTTAAGCTACTCTTTCGTACTTTACAGGAGAGCATTTTACCCAATATCAGGATATCAGGAGAGCATTTTATCCAATTGCAGGCAAAAGGGCGTATTGAATTGAAGTAGCAATTTTCTGACCAGAATGTGATTTCAGAGGCGGTTTTCATTATAAATACATCGACTGACAAAATGTTGTTGTGTAAAAAAATTCTTAATTATTTTGTTCGCAGAATACATTTTGTTACGCTGCCGCTGAAAAGGTTAGTTGAGGAATTAAAATTGAGAATGAGACATTAAACCTATTGGTGTATAAATGTCATCCATAATAATTAACAGTTCATAATATATTGTGTGTGGCTATGAGTATTGAATTAGGTAAGTAAGAAATCCCATGTATATTTTCACATTAGGATAAAAAAAAAACTCTTTTTAACACAAAAGTTTATTCTAGTCGACTATGTGAGGAAATCAATCTCTTACATACTCCGAATTTTGAAAGAAAAAACAAGTAACATGATTTTGAAAGCATCGTGTACCACGAGATTACATGCCACACACACTACACGGTGCAGTGCAAACATTGTTAGTTGCTTCCAATTAGTTTCCCACCGAGAAGCTACAATGTAAGTTCACGCCAAACGTTATAACTGGGTGTCGTGTTCGTTTTCCGAGTTCTGTAGTATAGAATTATTATTATTACTAAATGTTTTACATTGCTTGCTTGTATATCGTATGGATTTCGAAGTTATCCTACCTCACGAACCTTGGTATCTGAAGTATTGAACCTATACATATGAATGCATTTACATGCTTTCCATACAGGCTTTAAATTCGTTTTCGGAGAATTTCCAATCTGAACGGTCCAGATCAGTTCAGACTGAACCCCTAGTGGAAAACTGATGTGTGGCATATACAGTTACCATTTATGATATCTATAGATATACAAAACGAAACCAGGAGATACACAACGACAAAAAAGAAAATAGCCCAAAAAAATGTTCATCGCGCTTGGCGCAGTGCTGGGATAAGGCTGGGATTAAATTACTCGTCACTGTTTTAAGATAATTACTATAGTCTATTGTATTTATACTACAATATGACAAATAAAGGCTTTATATCTGTACTCTTGTGTATCTACACAGCGACAAATTAGAAAATATCGGTGGGGCGCGTGCTAAAAGTTTCAAATTATGCAAAATACACGTCAACCCAAGCCGATTCGGATAGGACATTGTACCGTTACAAACTTAAATTAGATTACACTCCCAAATTGGAATTACACCAAGTTCAGTTAACGATATCTAGTTACAAGTTAGTCCCGCCCACCCAAATTCGTCTAATCATGATTCCTGTTATCTGTCAAAAGTCAAGAGTGTCAACCTTTGTGTCAACATTATAGGCGCTAAACTTTCTTAATGTAATCTCATTTCTAATTTTATGTTGTGGAAACCAGCTCGAGTTGTGATAACTGATAACTTATATTATACTATATAAATACATCGATAGTCGGTATATAAGACCTCTATTGAAGCATTTTATAACAGCACGGATGGAGGAAAGAAATAGCTTCAGCGCGTTTCAAAGCAATAAACACTACAAAAGAAACTAAACAAAATATTCTAAAAAATTTGTACTAACATAATAGCCTTTATTATTAGCTTTTTGTTTCGTCTATTTTTCATTCAAGATACTAAGCGAGGAATAATTTATGTAACTAAGTCTAAGTAATCCACTCTAGCTTGCGTGCAATGTGCTGGCGCAGTGCTGGGATCTTGGATTAAATTACTCGTCGCTGGTTTGAGATGAGTACTAGACTGTTGTAATTATACTATATCATTGACAGATCATACATGTCCCCACCGAGGGGCTCGAGCCTGCCATTAAATCAGGGAATTTGTACTACACATGAAAATAATTTCGATCAAAGAAAGGGTTTACGTCTGTACCATTGTTAAATTTATACTTCAGTAAAACTTATGTTTTTTATGTCATTTGCCTGCACACCCCATCCTGCTGAAAAAAAAAGTAAAGTAAATCGATTAGCATAGAACCAGCGTGGTTGTGGTGGCAACAATCTTAATTTTGGAAAGTTTCGAGTAACTCGTTGGGTAACTTATACTGAAACCAAATATATTAAAAATGGTAATACAATAAGCGCCAAAACTCAAGAAATTATTTTATTTATTTGAAATACTCGTAAGATTTTACTGAACCAAGAGTTCAAAGATTTTATTTTCTAATGAATATTTTCATTCTGACGAATTAGAAAAATTGTGCTATTTTAGCCTCTAAAAACTGTTGTCTAGTCAACAAAGACCATGCCATATATACTTTTATTCATAACTTTGGACATAATCTCGTTTAGTTATACTAATAACGGGTGCGTGAGAGCTCAGAAGATTGTGTATACTCGTAATTACATTCAAGATCTGCGAGCTGTCTCCCCAGTGGAATCTAGTCTCGCTTTGATATTGGTAACGCAATTGCGGTCAAATGCTAATAATATCATTAAACCCCCAAATTAATCAGCGGCAAATTGCGACTGATAAGATTGTCTAACAAACGCAATTCAGATATTGCTATTTTATTCAAATTTTTTTGTTTATTCAAGATTAAGAATATATTGTAATTTACTTAAATGGTTTTGCTTTTTCAACCTCCCATAAGTAAATATACATAGTATTGCTGTAAATACTAAATACTACCTACCAATTAAATCGTCACATTATTAAATACTTTCTTACTCTATAATCACTTTTTTATGATATACTCTTTGTTATAATGTGTTTTTTCACAATTTTATTGACAGCAAGTTAAGCTTTATTTCATCAAAACATTAGAGGACTTGTATTTCTCATACGCACACATTTACGCAGATACTCGTATAAATCTGATGTGCTCTAAAACGACTTCTCCGATAAAGTACCCCGAAACGGTCTAATACCTTTTGTATACAGATTTCTTCAAAATCATTTTATTCGACTTTTAAATACATGATTATAGAACAATCTAGTAGTTTCAGAACTGGCGATCTATTCACGGCTGCGGAACTAAGACAGATGGTAGCCGTTTGTTCCGCTTTGCCCCCATTAACCCCCAAGATATGGCCGCCGGACCTAATCCCACAAAAACTGATCAGATAGATCTGTCTACGGGTTGGAGCTGGGTTTTACCTGACAATTGATGTTTTGTCAAGGGTTTCTGTTCGTTAAAGATTCCCTATTCTGTATTTTTCGATAACATTTTCGAAGGGTTTTTGTGGATTACGGGACGGGACAGGACAAAGTCGAAAATATAAATTACAACAAGAAGCAATTTTTGATTACACAATATACTTTTAATTTAACGGTATATTGTGTAATCAAACGGTCGCGGGTCGTGAGGATCCCCGGAATAGATGCAGAGCAGGACCGATCGTTGTGGAAATCTTTACAGAGGTATTTGTCCAGCAGTAGACGTGTATGGCTGAAAGTATAATAACTAAGCGTTTTGATTTTATGTAAGCTAATATTTTTATTATGATTATCATTAAAAATATCTACATATCTACCCAAAAGTTAATTATAAATAAATAGTACATAATGGGCCTTATCTTAACTAATTTTAGTTCATTTTTGACAGGACTTAACAAATCTTGACACGATTAACGTTTGGTTACACATTATCTCGCTCTGTCCACGCTCCTGCAATGTTTCTTTTTCAACATAAAAGCAAAGGTATCTTTAATATTAATAATTTCAAACAAAAACCTTATCACTAAAATCTCAACCTGCCCTGGCAACCTAGGAAATTTTCTATGTTTAACAGTTAATTTGTTGTTCATGTATTAAGCAACTGTAAGCCAACACCCGTCATATAAATTCACTTCGGTATAGTTATATGTGTCAAGAGCATGTCCTAGGTATATCTACACAGCAGTACAACATTCTGTTGCTCGTAATCCCCCAGTTGTTAATACCAATAAGTTGTATCTGGCGATTTATTGGGGTCTGACCCGCCAACGGCTAACGACAATTCAAGCCTAGTTGTTACGCTGAGTTACGTCCAAACGTTACGCATTAGCTATAAAAGGTGATGATTACATTCCACTTTGCTGTTACATTATTTTGAGTTAAAACTTTAGTGCTAAGCCGGTGAAGCAAATAACAGATTAATATCATTATTCATTAAATTAAAAAAATTAAAAACCCACGCCACACATTCGTTACTTGATCCTTTCAACAACCAGAAAAGAGCTGATAATCTTCAAATGACTGTAGATATTTTCTTGGATCATAGCTAAGAATACTCTCGATTGTGACACCTTGCAAACAAAAAAACTAGATCAAAATCGGCTCATCCGTTAGGAGCTACGATGCCACAGACAGACAGACAGACTGATACACACGTCAAACTTATAACACTCCTCTTTTTCGTCGGAGGTTAAAAAGTATATTTTCATCACTGCCATTCTTAACTATACCTATACGTAGATTCATGTCACTTTACCTTTATAAAAACAATACATTTTAGTAGTCTAAGCACGTCTAAGTTAGCGATCATAAGCTATAGCTAAGCTCGCTCGCTTTAAGTTAGCGATCATAAGCTATAGCTAAGCTCGCTCGCTTTGAGCGATTTCTTCCAGGCAACCTTTGGGCAAGAGAAGAGGATAGAAAACATAAAAGGCGGGTGAACAAACAGTATTGGATCAGGGCTCGTAAATAATTATTGTATACAAAATAAAATAAATAATACTTATAGGGTCTATTTAGGCTATGCATTATGTAATAGCAATGAAATTACGCGATAACTTTTACAATATTTGCTACGCTGTAGTCTGACAAAAAAACCCAATAGAACCCACATAATAAGCTCTTTAAAATTCTCGTAAAATTTTATGAATGTGTATAAATAAACGAATGCAGCATTAATTTTATGAAAGCGATAAATAAAAGAGCCGCTGTAGCTCGGAGGCGAGAGTTTGCGAACGCGTCAAAGTAAACACTCGCAAGAAACTCGTCTCTTTACACTTACGCTGGCGTCGATTCTAAACGACTTCACTGACATTGAAAAACATAATGTTATCTTGAAGATCTGGTAAACTCTCATTGAAAAAAAAACACAAAGAAAGAACCAAGCAAAGCTAGCTAGTCTTTGTTATCATTTTGAACTGAAATCTTATGATGTAAATTTGAGCAAAATTTTGGACTTTCAACCGAAAAATACGGCTGAAGTGATGATGATGATGATGAACTGAAAAATAAACAATGTTCTGCCAGGTTTACGGAAGAAAACAATATAAATACCCCTACTCCGCAACATTATCTTTCACTGCATTGTGCGTCCTGAAGTGAATCTTATGAGGTAAGGATTGCTGCGATGGAAGTCCAGGCCAAAAAGGTCTTATGTGAAATGAGCTTTCTGGTAAGTGTACTCTACCGAGACACTCTACACTGCCAACGCGATTGGAAAATTTACATGACAGCTAGTAGACAAAGAGGGAAATAGCCTTTATACCCGCGGCTCTGATAATAATATGGTTGATCGTCAGTGACCGGATAAATATACAGGGTGTTAGGAAAAGTATTATTATCCTTTAGACCAGATAGTGTTAGTGACCTACAAAGTAAAACAACACGACGTTGCCAAAGCCAAAAATAGACAGGTTTTCTACTTCATTTCCATTTGTACATATTTAAAGAAATGTTCCAATTTTTTTTTGTGTATAATGTGTTACACTTCTCTAACACAATACCTACTAGGTATAAAAGATATTGATACTTTTTCGTACACCCCGTATAGACTGTGATTTGCATGCCTTCGTTTCGTTTAGTCACGGATAGAGTAACCTAACAATTTTGCGAAACGTGGTTTTAGTGCGTGCTTTTCTAGGAGTGAGACTATTAATGATTTCCTGCTCATCTTCTTTTACCAGCCCTACATGATTTGGAGGCTGACTTTATTTTATTTTATATAGCGTTTATTTTTACAGTCGAACGCAGAAATAACAAAAGACTTACTGTCAACAAAAACAACTAAACTGAACAATTGTATTGTACACAGAAAAACTATTAAGCTCTCTCGCTCACAAAAGCAGTGATGACTGGCTACAACAACAAAGAACAGAGTGTGGACTTCTCATCTTAAACATGTCGAGAGATCCTTTTGCTGATGTGATAGAAGGGTTATAAATAAACAATTTTGAATCGCTCTTAATGCTGATTATAAAGTTTTCTGTAGCTTGCGTCTTGTTTTATTTAACCTTGTAAAAAACAGTTAGACGCACTATAACCGCGTGTCAAAAAAATCGAAGACATTTTTTATGCCAGACTTTTTACACAAATTGTGTAACTTGTGTTGAAATAGTGGCAAGACTGTTTGAGTCTGCTAGAATCGCCACCATTGACTAAAATTCGAGGGCCCCACTTGGCAGCAGCATAAATCTAAAAACTTCATTACTTACCGCAGTCGGTTTTTCAGTGGTTTTTCTCATTTTTCTCTCCGCTGAGTAGGCGGTGATGTTTACGATTTAAAAGGTTTTCGACATAAAATATTACGCTAGAGCGTTGCGAGCGGATGGGACTATGCCTCCGGAAACACATGCAGCCTCTGAATGTGGAGGAAACTGCCTTTGTGAGGGGAAATTTCTCGGTTCGCAGACTTTTTTGACCCCAAGCTCTGGCAATCCTTTCAAATCCATTTTATATTTAGACAGACTCAGTGGGACGACGTTTTGGATCATTCCTATTTAAGAAAGTAATTTATTAGTAACCGGCCCCTGAAATTATATACTTGTAAGGTTTATTTGCATTTAGCTCTTTTACCTTTGATTTGAGTATTATGTAAATTTTCTGCTTAAGGCGAAATAGTACTTAACTGGTAAAAATAAACGGACGGACAGCTAGTAAGTAATTTCCATATTGCATTTCCTTTTTTTGTTTGGTTTTGAAATAAATTGCATTTTAAAAGCTACAATGCTACGTGGGGCAACTATTCACCTGCTTTCGACCACCAAGGTAAGCTGGAAAAAATGCTTTGTAGCAATAAGTTCGCCTGTGTGTATTTTCGTGCAATATATATAGCAAATTCTTCTGTTTATTATATCCTCGCGATTTCACAATTTTTTACTCAAGTATGTTTTCCGCTTAAAAGACAACACTCAAGCTATTCAAAAAAGTTGAAAGTCTTCAGCTTTAGATAATAATCTCAATTCTTAAGGGGTGAACCACAGACGCGGTAGAGGGCGGACTGCGGGATGGAATCTGAGTTCAGATAACAATTCCCGGACCCGCTGGCGGGGGCGCGGCCAAAATCAAAATCAAAACTAATAATCAGACACAGAGCCCCTCAGGCGTCGTATCCTTCACGATGTTTTTCCGTCAACGCGCTAGGCCTAGGTTCGAGGCTCCCTCGTGCCGCCCCTAGACGCATTGGTGCATGACTTTTTTTAAGTTAGAGGCATCCGCTCCCCCGCAAGTCCGGTGAAGCTTGATGCGTCGTATTTTTTCGACACAAGAATAGGTCACTTATAAAAAAGGACTTCAAGTTTATATGCAGCCTGCTACACCGATCGTGCTCGCTTTCTATGGGACAGACAGCATATAAACACGGATTCTGTCCCGCAGACCGCTCTTCCCTGCGTCTGTGAGTACGCGGCTTTAAGGCAGATACAGTCATTTTATCTCACGAGTGCAGGCATGACTTACTTGTAGTGTAGTGCGTGTAGATACTCGCTCTTGTGTGAGTTATACTAAACTGAGCGCCACGCACACAAAGACAATGTGTACGTACACACTAAACATAAGACACCCACAAGTATAGCTCGCCTGCACTCGTCAGATAAAACATCTGTAGCTACTATGCAGACTGGTAAGAGTTCGTTCGACCCTTAAAGAAAATAATGGAGAACAAAATTGCTTTATTTTTAGATAACAATGATATTAAATTTTATGAACCAATCAATGGCACAAGACAAAGCTGACGAAGCAGAAACTAAAATTAAAGCTTCATCTTAAATTAATTTATGATATTGTGCATTCAAAACATTAATCATTCATCTACCATATCTTTCATTACTCATAGAAACGAAAATGATAGATGGATTTTGGAAGCTTGAATGATATAATATTAAGGTCATTCATTACATCTACCAAATAAAATCCGGTGAAGTTGGTCGTACCTTTTCGACATAAGCATAAGTCAATTAAAAAAAACACCAAATCGATAATAAATTATCTTGATTGTTACCTGCATAAAAATGAATTAGTTCCCAGTAGGTAATTCAATTGTAATTTCTTATTGTATTCATATTTGTTGGCTGTATAGCGTTTAGATTCATTGCTTATGAAGTATTTGTATAATGATTGCTTTCTCTTTCGCACATATATCTCTCTCTCTTCAGCTTTGGTACTCGACGACGACCTACTACTACGACCTACCACTGCACCTTTAATTATAATAAACTCTGTTAAAACCCAGTATTATTGTTTTACTGGCCATAACCCATCAATATTAATACTATAAAAGTACCCAAATATAGCCATAATTCCCACGCTTGGCAAGCGTTTAGGGATCGCAGCTTTTGATTCTTCTTCTTCATATTTAAGAGCCGTGCTCTACGCTAGAGTCTACGCCATTCTGTTCTGTCTTCCGTCTGTTTGATCTCCTGATACGACACGACATCTATTCCTTCCTTAATTTGGTCTATATATGTCCTTCTAGGTCGTCCTCTTTTCCTTTTCCCTTCTATATTTCCTTCAATGATGTTTCTGACAAAGTCGTCGTGTCGTATTAAGTGACCTAGCATCTTCCCTCTTCTATTTGCAAGATTACACAAGATACAAAAATCAAAATTTTTTTTTCAAGTCATCATTCACAGATCTTATATGTCCCCACCGAGGGGCTCGAGTCTGGGTAAATCAAATGGGTGAAATCAGGGTAAATAGGTCTTAGTCGACTACGCTGGCCCAGTGCGGGTTGGTCAACTCACACATACTCTTGAATTACTTCGCAGATGTGTGCAGGTTTCTTCACGATGTTTTCCTTCACATTAAGAGCGTCGAATAATCGTACATATGAATTCGAAAATCGAAAACACATTGGTACGTCGGAGGCATGAACCCGCGTACTTTCGAATTAAAGTCACCAGCCCATTTTTCCACCAACGTTCTCCCAGCGTTCTTATTCGAAGTAATTCGAAGTAAGATTTACATAAATATTTTTTCGACGTCAAAGCACAGAATACCAAATAAGAGTATTTTGTCTGTCAAAGCCCTGTCAAAGCTAATAAATACCACGGACCAGACTGCCCATGGTTAGCCGTTTAAAAGTGACGTGGCATTAAACTGCGAATTCCCTAGGAACACACAATATACCGCATCATACTCGTATCGTATTCATATTTCTTGGATCTAATCAAGTATTACAAACAAGACAAGACCATAATATTAAACAAGATTATCGCCATTCAAATACCCGTATCATGGCGTGATATGAATTATGCTAATTTGCTTGACGTAGTTAGTTACTGCTAATACATCAAATTATAGATCAGATAATTTAGAGATTGTCGTGAATTGAATACAAATCAAACACAAATAGATACTTGAACATGATGGTGATGTGAGGGTTGACAGTTAGTCATATTGTAGTACATAAATAGGTAGGTACTTTTAAACAGATGTTATCATATATTTTTGCTTTTTTATTGAATCATTAATTATACTTCTAAAATAATAAATGAACGTAGATAAAGATGTCGGCAAACAATTTGAGCAAGTAAGCGGAGTTTTCGAAAGAGCGCATTCATTCGCATATACCATTCATTCGCATATGACAGCGCGTTTTATAACGCCCTTTAGAGAGAAAACAACTCCTTGGTAGCTGATAAATAATATAACCAAAACATAAAATTAAAACCTTCATAAAATATTTTGTTAAACATTAACATGTGGCTAGCTCGTTTTTTATTCTTTGTGTTAAAAAGCCCGACCAGAAAAATAAAAGACTTCGCCATATTGCAAAATTTCAATGGAACTAATTTTATAATGGAAAATGTTGCCAGTAACATTAATAATATATAGTTTAAAAAACTAAAAAACACGCTTCCTGTCTGCCATATTGGATTTAAGTCACGTGACTTTTTTTTTCGTATTCCTGACAGCAAACCCTTTCATTTGATACCCATATCATAGGGGTGGATTTCAAACAGCCAGTTCGCCATCTTAGGGAAGCCGTTATATTGGATTTGTAATGACGTTTCTTAGCTAGTCATGTATTGTCATCAAAACTCAAAGCGTGTGCAAAATGTCATCCTAATCGAGGACCGGGAAGTGGGTCAAATTAAGATTCCAAGATTTTTTACATACATATAATGGGGAGGTCGCCATATTGGATTTGTAATGACGTTTCTTAGCTAGTCATGTATTGTCATCAAAACTCAGAGCGTGTGCAAAATTTCATCCTAATCGAAGACCGGGAAGTGGGTCAAATTAAGATTCCAAGATTTTCTTACATACATAGTTACTTACAAGTGAAGCTGATATAAAGTGTGTAAAAATACATGTGGCGCCCACACACAAGGCAGGTTTTTTTTATGGTCAGGCTTTTACGAATATTGTACGTAGTCATTTATTTTCCAGTTACTATCCACAATATAAAAGTAAATACATAACCATAATTTCGGCATTCATATCTCATCCATACCGAATCTCGGCCACAAACCATTGCGATCGGATTACTAATAATACTAATTCCGAATAACAAAACTAATTACAGGGAAGGTGGGGGCAACACTGGCAACACTGATCACAATGTAGTTATCAGGGTGGCTACCAAACAATAATTACTAACAAACATTTTCTGGGTTACGGTAATATTTCTGTCCTTTGCTCGCAGAATTTTGATTCTCATAAATAAACCTTTTTTAAATAATCCTTAATTTAATTATTGTTGCAGAAAACCTGTACTTATACGTTTCCTTATCAATTTATTTAGTTTTAAAGGAGAGGCCAATAGTCTGTTATCTACTATTTAAGATATTATGTATATCTATCTATCTAGTAGTAGTAGATGACTACTAAGTTTTAATAACCGAATAAGATAAGAGACACACAGAGGCATACATTCAAAATAATATTACCTATACAAATACATACCTGTACCTACATATATGCACACGTCTATAAATTATAACCTTCTTTTTTATCTCTTTTTTTATTTTATCGGTTAAAAAAGAGAGTGGAGGAAGTAATAAGAAAGAAACTACTAGTTTTGTATTGTATTTTTAAATATACTATCACAGACCAGAATATTTTTCTACTACGTTAGAACTTAATTCTTTAAAGTAGAAATGTTATTGGAAATCGTGTCACCAAAGTACGCACACGATCGCAAATGGCGACCGAACGTGATTAGGCTATATTCACACATGCAGTTATCAGTGGGCACATAAATCAGCACTGATAACATTCAGTCGTCGCGTCACCAATGACAATACACCTTTTGTGCGCACTAACACAGCTACACGCCCAAATAGTGGCGATATATTTGTTATATGGCCTGTAGTTCTCGCTAATAGTTCCGGTACAATGTGTTGAATCGTGGTAAATAATATCGCAAGCTTTTAGTTTGAGAGAAACTGATTGACTTGTCAGAACAGTCAGGTCCGGTGAAGCTTTAGGTGTACAAAAGCGTTTAGGCTAATTTAAAAGACTCAGAACAGAACAGCGTATAAATGGTTCTTATCATCATTATACTTATTCATAGATACTTTTTATATTTTGCAGACAAATAAATATTATAGTCATCAGCAACAGTGCTCCAGAATTTATTATTCAATAAAATAAATTAAATTTTACTAGAAGCAAATACGTATTTCAGTTTGGAAGTTTTTTCAGTGTGGTAATTTTTCAGTTCGGATATAATTGTCGCAAGTAATTTTTACTAATACTTTTATTTTAAATGACGACGATATACATTGGTCGGGCATTGAAATAAAATAGTTTTTGTTAGTGAATGAAAACCTTAATTTAAGTTTTCGCTTTTAGGTTCGACGATTACATAGAACTTTTTGTTTAGTATGTCAATAATCCCAACAATATACAAATGACAAATATTATATCTATAAGATACCTCGTTATATGAATCTATTTAAAAAATTAGCAACCTTTTCATTCCCTGACCGGGTTAGTACTATTATTTTCTTCTGTGCCCTGACTAGTATAGGTATATACTTTCTCAAATTATACTGAAAACAAATGAAACTTTGAAAACACTAGATCTACACCGTGACAGAAAACAATACAAACTCACACTGTACTCCGAAACAAACTCCAATTTCCTGTCCCTCTGACCACAAAACAAACGGAAATATTTGCGCTCCGCTCTCTACAATGCGGCTAATTTGACCAGAACCTTTTGTAAGGGATTGTCTGTGGTGTAATTAGCGTCGGGTTTACATTTTAAGAAAAACCGACAGACCGCACGACAAACGAAACATCTATTTATTTCGTCCTAGGGTTGCTATTCCTAAGTCTTCCAGCTGGTCAAGCATGTTTTCTCGGTACTTTATAAGGACAACATTAAAAGGAAATTGTCCTTTTTCTTCTAGTAAAATTTTTGTTGAGATTGAATCAATCTTTTGAATAAAATACGGTTTCTTTAATTAAAACACAAATAACAATGTTCTAAAATAAATAATGGCATCTATCGGTTGGTTTACCAAAAAATTCCTTGTATCTACAGGTCAAGGATAAGCAGCAATTATCACAGGATCAGGCTCTGTCTACATCAATAGGTAGGAGGTACAAGAGTCTATATCAATAGGTGCTTATCACACAACCAGGGCCTTAGTCTTAGGGTCAAACTATAAATAAAAAGAGAATTCTGCAGTCATTACAAAAAAGATCGCTCTTGACAGATTAAAAAAAATTAGGTATAACTTTTCATATGTAGTATAACTTAGCTCTTTTATTTTATTCGCAATACCAACAGCATAATATACACATGTTAATAGGTTTGTGTTCACAAACATACAAGTTTTAAAAAAAATGTCCATCTGTCTGTCTGTCTGTTTGTACACGCTGATCTCTGGAACCGTTGGACCGATTTAAATGAAATTTTGCATGGTAGTACCTTTTATCCCCAGTCAACATCTTAGATACTTTTTACCATGGGAAATAAAAAAACAACGCGGGCGTAGTCGTCGGCGGGCAGGTAGTTGATAAATAAATTATCTTTTTTATTGACTTACCGTAAAGGCTCCGAGCTCAAAACGGCCCTGGCAACTATATTGCGCAGGCGCGGCGGAAACAAGACAACACGTGCGAATAACGCGCGGCGCAGCCTGTGACTCTGACAACTGCTAATTGTGCCACCAAACACGCCTCCTAATATAACTACTGCCTTTTGTGCGCAAAAATACCAATTTTCATAATGAATAGCATCTTGAGTTGGATATAAGGAAATTCATACATTTCCGGTATACTTGTTTTTACTAGCTTTCCGCCGTGAGAATATGTTTTCGCGCAGTATATTAAATTCCGTTGTTAAGATTTGCTGGAGGTAACTAACAAGCAAACACATTCTTTCATTTAGAACTAATTGAATCTGTAGTCGAAACAGCTACGTGCTACAGCTTCGTAGCTACGCTCAATATGGCTACGCCGTAGCATAGTTCTACGAAGAAGAAGTCATTGAATTTTAGCGATAGCGTGTTAAAATATACATATGAGTTTTTCAACAAGGTAAAGAACAAAGCGGATTCATTAAGACATTTATTTAAGTAAATTGCAGAAATAAATAACAGAAGCCACTCAAATCCATTTATTTAGCCCAATAATACGTCTCTATTCGCAGTTCATTCGTATTCTTTTGCTTTTTTATATCATTCATATAGCAGTTTTCACGGTCGCCCTTGAAAGCTCAAGAAAGTCCTATCAAGGCACGTACGATTCTCGGTATGAGGCCGGAGGAGCGTTTATGACGGAATCACAAATGCATTTTTCGTGTCCTGAAAAAGTGCTGTCGTAGAAACGCCCGCCCCTCGGGCTTTCGACAACACCGTTGTGCGAGACTCACGGCTTCATACGACAGTGGGCTTTTTTATCACATTTTACGTTTAAGTATTAATAAAATGTGGGCCACCAAACTCATTCATGTCTCTATGCTGAATATAAGGATGTATTTAATGCCTAAACTGAATATTTTGATCATATCCTGGGGGCACCAACAAACTGCTTAGCAATTTTGGCGGGACATGGTGTGCATATTGTAAGATGTACAGTCATACAAATGTAATACAAATAGATCAATAATACATGTTTTTTGTATGTAGTTACGATGTTATTTTGATATACGATTCAACAAAAATTAATACTAAAACACCTGTTATTTACTGAGATTATACAATTTACTCTTACACCGACAGGTCTTTTTAACCGCATGATATACGGAATCCATAATTCAAAAAGTCAACTAAAAGGCAATTTATCCTTATTTTCTGTACTAACTCTATGTATGTATGTTATAATTCATTTAAAAAACTAAACTATATAGATACAAATTTCTTAAAAAATTACAACAACTGCGTTCACCGTTTTACATAAGCCGTGGGTCCGCAGGTAAGTAAGTTCTTGGATATTTTCCACAATCGATTTCGTGTCGGCTTGTCGTACCGGAGTTTTTTCTGTCAATACAACACTAAAGCAATCACAACTACTCGAATACAGGATTTCTTCGAGGAATCGTATTATTTGTTTATTTTAGTTTTATAAACGTTTTATTTCTCATTTTATGTGACCATCATGCTTTCAAAATTGTATGTCAATTTTAACATTGTTAATTTAAACCGTATTTATAGTATATGATACTACGGTAGTAATATTACTTAGTTTTAATTGCAAAAAACAGCATAATTAATTAGTGATAGTCACATAAGAAATGATGACGACAGATATCAAGTCCGGTGAAGCTTGATCCGTCGTACTTTTTCGATTTAAGCATAGGTCAATTTAAAAAAAAAGGCGACAGATAATAATAGTAGTAGTGGCATTATAATAATAGTTTATTACTTTTACAACAGATGTCGTCTGTTGGCGTATATTTGGTTAAAGTCCCTGCCCGAGCGCAATGATTTTCATTTTTCGCTTAGATTTATTAGTTAGTATAATAATAATAACATATACTGGGTTACTTTTTAATCAGTGCGCATTTTAGATAGACATAGATAATAGATATGAACAAAAAAAAAACCCGTATATTTTTGTTTTATCACGTTCCATATAAAAACATCGTCTGTTTACTGTTTCTAAGTACTTACTTATTAAGCTTGTACCTACGATCTACATATCGCCATTTTACCCTTAAAATAGGTGTACATTTTGTATGGAAACAAAATTTTATTTGCTCCAATTTTCTTAAAACTTCTTAAAAACACTCTTCGACATAAATAATTGAACCCATATAATAGCATTTTATTAAGTTCATTCGTAGAAAAATCTTTTTCGTATTGAATCAATTGGTCTATTGAATAGATTTTATAGATTAGATTAGCATATTATTTATTCTGTCTATAGTAACGATACTGACTGTGTACACAAAATATGTGCATTAATTAAAAAAAGAACTCTGTATAAACCACAAGTAATATGGACTTATTCATACGGTTATACCTATTAGTACTAAATAATCTACATTTTACGCTATTGCTCGACTTATAGTCAGCTGGGGAGTAAAGGAGTGCTTCAATTAAAGGATAATTAGGTAGATAGCAAATTAGAATTTGAATAATCTTATTAAGTTCTCGTTTTAATTTAATTATTGTCAGAGTAAATAGGTAAATCATGCGTACGGCTGGCTACGCACATTCGGCTAGACACTTTGACCTTGAGACCGCCGTTATTCTTTAGCAGTAGAGGTGAATTTTGAAGTGCGATTATCCAGTCGCATGTGTTAGCCACTGAACCACAAACTGTACATTGACAAAGGCAATAAGCAGACTATTAAATAGAAGGTAAATTATCGTAAACATAAATGTAACGAAGTTTAGAACCCGCGCGCAGCAGGATGGAAAAATTTAGATTTTTTTCATATAAAAGTTTCAACGTAAAACGAATAAAACCTTGCAATTCCTTTATTCATCCACTTGACACGTAATAATGAACCGTGAGTTATTTTAGAAATAACAGCAGCATAGCAAAATCCCCATTTTAGCCGAAAGGAATAATCACTTGGGCGAAACAAAAGACAGTCTAATAATAAGACTTTTTATTACAACATTGAAGTGAATGTAAGCCCGGACGTGCTTTTCCGCTCATACCTTAATAAAAGGAAAACGTTCTGAACTAAGTAACGTTGGACGAAGGTAAAAATACCCGAGGAAAGTTTCCACGAACGCATTTAAGTCCTTTTAAACAAAAGTTCCTTTTTATCACAGTCTCGAATGTTTGTGGAAGCGTTCACTTGACGATAGAGGATTGTCGAGTTACTATACTGGCTTAATTTAATTGAAACATAACGTTTGAACGCATCTAATTTGTACGGTAACCATAGATTTGTAAAAATGGTCCTTACTATATTTAACCCCCGACGAAAAAGAGGGGTGTTATAAGTTTGACGTGTGTGTCTGTCTGTCGTAGCTCCTAAACGGATGCGCCGATTTTGATCTAGTTCTTTTTGTTTGCAAGGTGTCACAGTCGAGAGTGTTCTTAGCTTTGATTTCGAGTTCGACAAACGTTAAAAGCTTCTCTAAAACGTCTTGTATGAAAAATATCATAGATTTTTTTTACCTACGCCCGCAATGCTTTTATTACTTATTTTCTATTTTCGAAGATCCTAACCACTCTCCCGCTGACTATCCCTCTATTGTCTTTGTGTAAACTCATTTAAAGCCTGAATGGACAAAGTACCGTAAACTGTTACTTGAACTCTCTTTACTTAGGTAAATTGCTAAAACGGTATAACTCAAACTTTTGTAAGGTTGGCGTTCTTGATTAAAAAAGGGTGAGTACCTGCCGGATAATAGATCGAAGTGGATATTCAAGGCGAAATTAAAGATTAAAGTGGGGTATTTTAATTATTTTTTACTGAAACTTAAAAATTGTTTATAAGAATTGGGTTATTTTATTGTTTTCAGATGATTACCGCTGTTTTGTGTTTCGTAGGCATAGAGTATCTAACATTCTACCCAAAAAAAAACCTTCCTTACTCTATGTTTGTATCCTCATTAATTAGGTAACCTATACCTAGATAAAATTGTACATTAAATCGGTATTAATAAAATAATTTTCTTCTAATAATCTTCACAACGATTATGGTGCAGTATCTAGCACATGCGACTGGACACTTTGACCTTAAGAGCGCGTTATTCCGTAGCAGTAGGGGCGAATTTTTTAATGCCCATATCCAGTCTCATGTATGTACTTGCTACTGTACATTTAAAAAAATGTGAGAAAATGCTGACAAATTATGGTACCTTTTTTGTGTAAGCTAGGACCAAACAATTCATTTCATCAAAATTCAAAATCTGTAAGGAAACGTTTTGCCTCCCATATACCTTAAGAAATAATTATCCAAGTACATAGAAACCCTTTACAAATTACTTACGAAATAAATCTGTTTTCAAACTCGCGGAAACTTCCCTACAGTCAATTTTAATTCTGAGGGAAAATTTTCAGCACGATAGAATTATGCTCGGTCCGTTGTCGGGCACTCAGCCCCAGCTTCTGAGGAAACTTTCCTCGGCGAGACGGGAAATTATTTACAATTAACTTAGCGCTATTAAAATGCTGTAATTAAATAGTTTCAGCTGGAGGAAGCAGTGGATGGTGAACGAAACTTTTCTGTCAAGCGCATTTTCCTTTTACTGCGGCTACGGGTTTGCTACGGCGTAGCAAGCGTAGCAGTCGAAAAATATTGCCAAAATGAGTGTGTATTATACAGTTTCGTCTAAAATAAATATAGTATTCACAAACATATACCCAGCTATCATTCTTATAATTATATTGTTTTATAAAATAGTTTACTATGATGAATTAATGATAATGAATTATGAATGTGGGTTATTGTAGAGTTATTTCGAATGAATTTAAACGAGAATTAAATACCCATAACAAATTTTTTCCACTAATTCCTTGCTGTCTTTCCACGTGACTGCCAGAGAATCACATACATAAGTACAAATAGTAACTTAATTATAATCTTAACGAATAACCACAGTAAGCTCGTAAAAATGTAGTGGAAAATTTAGTACGTATGTATCTGCTTTTATGTAGCTCAGCTAATAAAGAGTGTGATTGACTGCTTAGCAAAAACTGAAAGGAAATGCTCAGAAAATGGATCTTGATCAACTTACCCATTGAAACTTTTCTCCCGGATATGTAAAAAAAAAACTTCTTAATATATAGCCATTTTAATCAGACGGTTTGTATGAAAGAGTTTTTTTTAGATTATTTTTTGTAGGTAGTATTTGAATTTTCAAGAGACTTAAAACTGATTTCTGAACATATATATCCCTTATAGTCTATTATCTATAATCTAGACACGATTCACACGACCACGCGTCCCAAGACTGCGGGGGACAATCTATCGCGTGACGAGCCGTGAAATTGGTCCCGCTTTGTCTAGCTGTTACCTGCTTCCAATATAATTTACCCATGAACAGAACTATATATACCTAAGCATCTAATAACAATACCTATTAATTCACAAAGACGTGTTACAAACAGGCATGCAGGGCATAATGTATGTCTAAAACTGCGGCTATGGATATTGGACATACTGCCGGATAAGTATCTTTAAGCTTCGAACATAAACGAGGTATTTACCATGACTATGCTGTAAGTAGCCGAAAAAAATCTTTAGTTATTTTAGCAGTTTGGATTTGGAATATGAAAACCATTTAATGGTTTAAATATAGACTTCAAAAGTATTTTAAAATTTTGGATATACCTCAGATCCACATTTGCTTTCACAGTAAAATTTTCCTGTCAGTTAACAAACTAGTTCGAGATAAGTTACTCTGAAAGTTCAGTAGATTTTTAGATCCTTGGGAGAATTATTTGATAAGCAGGAACGCCTCTGAGTGAGTAAGATGATTGTTACTTGTAAATGTATTGTAAACAAGGAGAATAGACAGAAAGAAATAAATAAAATCTGTTACCCATAGATATAGAAAATAAAGCAAACTTAAATCTACCTCTATGTCTGTTACTAATGTGTTAGAAGAGAGAGGTGACTAGGAGCGGCGATATGCACCTTCTCCTTTTTCATATTTTCAATTTTGGACACGTCGGGCCGCAGCAATAAATCTTCCAAATCCCCTAATATACAGCGTAGGTAGGTAATGTTCCAATGTTCGGCAGGGACAGATAGTGACCGTTCTGTATAAACTGATATTTAATCTATGTCCAATTTATGCACTAAATTAGGTAATTCACAAAAACAACCGTGGGAAATACGGGTAGAAAGATTATGTGGAAATAAAATTTGATGGACGTGCTAGTTGAGCAGTGGGTCTGAACTACTCCTAATAGTAAATATATAAAAATCAATTGCTGTGCGTTAGTCTCGCTAAAACTCGAGAACGGCTGGGCCGATAAAGCCAATTTTGGTTTTGGATGTTTTATCATGGTCCAGGAAAGGTTTAAATGGTCAGAAAATATGGGAAATAACTTATTCCCGAGGGAAAAATCGCGAGCGTAGCTGCGGGCAGACAGCTAGTGGTAGATACTTATATAAACCCAATAAAACAACCTCTAAGACACAGAAATATATCCTACTAATATTATAAACGCAAAAGTTTGTGAGGATGTATGTATGGATGGGTGGTTGTTATTCTTTCACACGAAAACTACTGAATTGATTTTAATGAAACTTTAAAATTATTACATACATATAGCTTATAAGTATATTAGAATAACATACCTACCTTTTACCGCGGTAAAATCCCTTATTTCCACGGGAAAACTGGCGCGGGCGGAGCGGAGAATGGAGCATTTAACACAAGTACCTAGGTATACAAAAAATATACGCATTTTGATTTGAAACTAATGGCTGGATAGTGACTGTTCTGTATGAACTGATATTTAATATTCTGTGTCCAATTTAGCACACTAAATCAGGTAATTCAGCCACGTGCAACTGTGATAATTAATTTCCTGATGTTTACGGGATCAATTTGGTTTGACTATCTCTATTTACTTGACAGAGCGAGGCAAACACTCACACGGTTTCTCTGTTTACCTAACTAGGCAAGTGAACGCTTGTGTAATATATATATTATATACTTATATGCCGAATGCTTCGTTGTATGTATCTTTAAAACAAATAGGTTTGCTTCTTTTATTTATTTATTTTTGTAAAAGGTAGCGTTTTCGAGACTCGTCTTTAGTAGCTTTGTTGAGTAAGAAACTGACACGGTAAACCTTCCCGATTTTTTATTAATATATGTTTCATTTTTTATAATATATATTATTATGTTTGTAGTCCATAGAATTTACGGCAAATAGGTACAAATCGAATCAATTCAGAAAAACAAGTTGTTTTTACCCTTGCATTGCATGACAGTAAAACCTGACCAAAGAAATAAGAAACCTGCCCTAGGGGCGCCACGTGTATATTTTTACGAATAAGGCAACAATTTCCCTTATAAAATTAGTTCTATTGAAATTCCGCAATATGGCGAGGTTTCTTAACTCTTTGGTCGGGCTTTACCTACGCTAAAGTCTGTATTTTGCTATAGAGACCCTGCATCATCATCGATTCTGCATAACGTTACACGGTCCTAAAAATAGCTACCAGCTCAAAGCATAAAGCTGCAGTCTCATCATTGCCTCAAAATAGCAGCTTCATCAAATTCTCCTTACGTCCGCAAAGCTGGCTTAAGCCGTTGAACGCTCAATTTATCCATCAAACCGCTCACGCGCCGCTTCAGATACACATTAAGCTGGGGCCCGACGTTCAGACTTAAGCGCAGTATTACTGAGAACTGCACTATCTCCCTTGCACAGCGTGCATCCAAGATTCAGGGCAGGGCGGCATCTGGTGGTAATGAAACTAGGTTCGTAAAGCCAAGGACAGCTGGAAGACATTCGTAAGAATTAAACTGTGCCTATTGATTGGGTCTGTTTTTTGAACGTCCTTTCAACATCATCTATCATCATTTGATAATTATGAGAACAATGAATTATAAAAAAATGAATTTATGAATTTATATCATTCAATTTTATAAATTGGATCCGGTGAAGAATTGGAAACCATGAATATGTTAAATGACTTTTTTAAAGGAAATTAATTTCATATACATGTACCTACCATTATATTATACAAATTCATTTATTTATAAATCTTAGTTAGAAAAGTTATTATAACCTTCTCATAGCATATGCAAAATACTAGAAAGCAGATAAAACAGAAAAAATTCGCACAACGCGCAAACAATGCAATAGCGTAGCGTATATCAAAAAAAAAATTTCTCATTGTGTCGATTAGACTAGAAAAAATTGAATAACTATTAATATTATACAACGATGGTAAAAGGATTTATTGCTCTATACACTGTAAAATTTAACTGGTTCTTTATCCGCAACATATTCGTAGTACTCATGAAACTGAACAACTTTCCCTAAAGGGTAGAAATGTCAAAATTAAAATTCAACTTTCCATATAAACTTCAGTCACGCGATCGGCTACATTGCAAGACAAGTAGATTTTTAATTTTGAGATTTCAACCCATTTTCGTTAAGGAAAATTGTTCAGTTTCATTAGTGCGACCGCAATGTTGCGGATAAACAACCAGTTAAATTTCACGGTATATATAGACTAAGTACTTATAGTTTGTGAAGATCGGTCAAACTCGATAAATTTATTAGTATGGATAGAAGTGTTCCTGTCTTAATCCCTCCCTGTCTTAAACCGCTCTATCAAGAAACGCCAACACGCCGGCTACGCAGATACTAGAATTAGAAAGCTTACTAAGTTTGCAATTTAGTTTAAAGTCACGTATTCTTATTTACTTACCCACCTTTACATTTACGAGAAAAGTATAAGTGAGTTGAATTAACTTTTTAATAGTTTCATTTCGTTTTAACAGTGAACCGCGTAGAGATTTTATCCTACTAATATTATAAACGCGAAAATTAGAATGGATGTATGGATATATGGAAGTTTATATCTCTTTCACGAAAAAACTACTGAATGGACTTTAATTAATCTATAAGCTATTGTAAAGTTTCTATCTATCTATAGATCAGAATAACACATAGGCTACCTTTTACCACGGGGAAATACCTCATTCCCACGGGAAAAACTGTAAACGCGGGCGGAAAGCTAGTACATAATTGCACTTAAAATCGACAGCCCTTGGGACAAAAAAACTCGAATGGGGGCGCGCGCCAGAAGACGTGATCGATATATCGTGGACCGACGATCTTGTGAGGATCGCTGGAAGACGCTAGATGCGGGTAGCACAGGACCAATCGTTGTGGAGATCTTTGAAGGGCCTTTATTCAACAGCGGACGTGTTTCGGTTGACGTACCTACACAATGTCGTTGATGTACTATTTAAAAATTATCATAATTCAGAGTGCCGCAGTCCACTCCTGAAATATCGATTAGAAAACGTGAGAGTCCTCCCAGTATATGGAGGCCAAGTGGCGCGTCTATAAATTAGCCATTTGAAAATTTTACAAAACATAAACACACCCAATCTACCACTACAACAACCTATGCCAGTCCACTACTGGACTAAGGCATCTCTCTTCGTCGAGCGAGACACGTGATGCCAATGATAAATAAACTATTTACATAATCCTAAGTATGACTGTTTACGTAAAATTGTAGCTTTATATAAATGGTAACAATTATGTATTCTATGCCAGAAGTCGGTAGGAGAACATTTACCTATTAGGCTATACCTAGGTATTTACATATATAATATAGTACAGGTAGATGTTTCCTCTGTAGCCCGGTCACAGAAAAAGTAGAGTACAGATATTATTAAGCTTTAATGCCGTTCATTTACCACAATATCTTGGATCATCTCCATACTGTTAATTCTAAATTCTAAAGTTGAACACTTAATAACGTCATTTCTGAAGTTAATAATGAAAAAAAAAACCTCATTCCCATGGGAAAAACTATTAACGCGGGCGGAGCCGCGGCGGGAAGCTAGTATATAATATTTTTTGTTATACATCGGTATACTTCGATCCAGTAGGTACACGCAAAGTAAATTAACAATGAAACAAGTGGCTAACCCTACCTTGGTCTTTATGGGTTGCTACCGTAACACCCCAGTTATTACAGTCACCATCAGGGATGTTATAGGTACTACCGGTTAGTGGTACTTATAACATCGTTGGTCACCTTAAGGTGTTTATGTAAGCAAATTGTAATATAAATAAATAAATAAATAAAAAATAAAAAAAAACGTTGCTCAAACCAAGACCGGCTATCGTCTCAAACAATGTACAAGTCTAAGCAATGAAAAAGAGATCAAACAATCTAAAAGAGGCGATGCAATATCAGTTTGAACATAACTGGCAGGTTCGCGCAATGTATACGCTGCTGTGGAAACCCGCCGAAGAAACGTTTTGCTTCCATCTCAAACCACGGCAAAGGTTCTGTGCAAGTGCCGGTGAGGTGCAGTTTTCATTTTAGTTTTAGGTGCCGAGTTTAGTGACTAGAGTTACATCAGATTTAGTTCTGTACTCTGTAACCTTAGTACTATTATTTTCTTCTGTGCCTATACAGACAGGTACCTAAATGTTTCGTAGTCCACAGTCAAGTAAGATTAGGCACGCAAAACAAATCAGCGTTCGAATTGTTTTGCCGGGCGGCCGCACATTTTATCCTCCCGACCACGGCCCGACACAAATATCCAATTTACAATTCCGATCCGAAGAGTGAGCTCTATTCATCATTTAGATTTATTGTCCTTATCTAGCCGATCTGTTTTCTTGTTTAATTAATGGTGGCAAGAAAATTCCTGGATTCTATGCGTAATGGAATGAGGATTGTAGTTTCGGCTGTCCCTTGAGGATTTGGCGACAGGGCTACCCTCGTTTGTTTTATTATTATGGGATTTATTCGATTTAAGTAATGTTCAAGTCTTATTGGTTACCAGCTTTCCGCCCTTAACAGTTTTCCCGTGGGAATTAGGTACTTTCCCGTGGTAAAAGATAGCCTATGTGTTATTCTGATGTATAAGCTATATTACTGTGAAGTTTCATTAAAATGCATTCGGTAGTTTTTGCGTGAAAGAGAAACCAACATCCATCCATCATACATACATACAATCATCCATCGCCACAAACTTTCGCGTTTATGATATTAGAAGGATTTGTATACTTTTGTTAAGCAAAACCATTTTTTTTTTCGCTGTTTTTATTATTACTGTTTCAGAGCGGTTACGCACTATGTCCGATTTCGTGAATACCGAATTCCGAATAAACGTCATCACAAGCTCGCGCGTTTTTCCTACTAACTGGCCTCATATATGAGGTCGCCCGGCGTTGGTACATTCTGGAGCTCTGCTGGCGCGGAGTGCGCCGGGCCTGCTACAGAGTAAATTAAAAAGAAAGCTTTACTGCTGGACTAAAGCTTACCAATCTGTTTATTCAATGCACCACAGTGTGTAGACCTTGACGAAAGCCCGCGTTCCTCTTAGATCTTAACCTAATACGTTTCATCCCGGTTGATTTAGCATCCTAATTAACAAAACAATTGATGAAATTACTACTAGGGAAATCCAATTTCCTGCATTCCTACCTATTTTAGTATCACATAAAACGAATTCCTCGAACCCAAACACAATAAAAACTGCCAAAGGGCAAACATACGAAAAATATATCAAATTGTCGTTTGTTATTAAGCCGGGAATCACACAAAGCAAATATTTTTTACGAACATAATAGTTTAGTTTGTCGTCGAAAAACACAGAAGTCAGTAGAAATAAATTTTAAAAAATAATGGACCTTATAAGCAGAATGTAATTAATTAAACTATTTGAGAAGTTATACTAGGTAATTGTAGGCAGAACCACAGAATGCAGAACTTTCTTTTCTTTTCCCCGTTATGATTAAGCAAAGAAAACTCCATTTAGGTCACAGCTGAAATTAAACTAAAAGAATTGCCGGATGAAAGAAAATCCGCCAAAAGGTCGAAAGTTCACCACGACCTTCGAAGTGAGAAAAAACATGGCCAAGAGCGTGTAAGACGCTAGCTCTTATAATTCCATACAAAAATGCTTCTAATTTTAGTTTTAAATAATATTAATAAATAGGTGCTTTAGTCATTTCATGTATCCAAAATCTTATTGTAAATTTTATTTCTACTTATTTTTACTTAAGTATTTTTTTATATAAAATAGTACAGAAGCCAGCACATGCCATTGGACATTCACACTACGAAATTCACCCCTACCGCTACGGAATACGGGCACTCTCAAGGTCAACATGTCCAGCCGAATGAGTTAGCTCCTGTACATTATTTGTAAGACTACCGTTTTGTTTTTTTTTATTTACGTAATCGAACGCAATTTAAAAACTGTACGTATTATTGTAATAGTGTCAATCTGTGTCAAGTGTGGACACTAGCGTAGCACTCTATGCCAGCGTAGTAAAGCTCTACGACGCGTCGTAGACAATTGCTACGAATTTCTATAACTTTTTCTGTTAACTGTATAACTTACTCACGCAACAACAAACAGAAAGTTGAAGTCACCACATAGTGTCATTGGAAGTATTTAATACTACCAGTTGAAACCAACAAATAAATACTAAAATGTACTACCAGATTGAGTTACTAACACGGAGTTTCATAAACAAGTTACAACATCTAGCATATTGTATTTAAAAAATACTCACTTTGTTATAAATGGATCCCTAAATGCGGTAAAAAGAGGCAAAGTTTTTGCGTTTTTCCTTGGTTCCTTCCGCCGCCGGTGCAGCCCAAGTTTCTTGGCCAACTTTTCGTTTTCCATTTAATCCATTGTCGCCGTGTCACGACTAATTGTGAGTCGGCCGACTCATCGCTACAACGTCATTAGCAGTTCATAAATTCCAACAACTTATTAAAAAGTAATTACAAGATGGCCAGTTTCCTTTTTTGAGTTCCGTTTTCTGAAAATGCGAGGGTTTTTCTTCTTTGGCAATTAATTTAAGAGTTTCTGGATTTATTTTAAGGCCTTTCAAGTTATTTTTGGACTTTCCTGTAAACAAGGAGTGAATCGACGTCGAAAAGTGATTTGTAAAATCTTACTTCGAATAAACACATTTGAACTTTGAACTTTGAATTTACAACGGGTTTTATTGAATGGCTACAAACATTAGAGAAAATTGTCGTAAAAAGTTTGTTGAAGAAGAAAAGGTAAAAGGTAAGAAATGAAACAAAGTTTTCGCAAAGAAAGTTCACAACTTTCAATATTTATACAAATACCAAAGAAATATGAATAAAATGCTTTAAAACATAATTACAATTTACAAGACTAAACGATAACAATTCTTAAGACTAATCAATTTCAGATTTCATAACAAAATTCAAGATAAAAATACTTAGTGTATTTAATTGAGTAACAAAAATGGCGGTTAAAAATATTAAAACCGAATAACGGACCTACACGCATTAATATTATAGTGGCCAATGAACTTGATGTCCATTGATTATGTTAATTATTACAGATAAGGAACTATATCGGATTTCGATCAGAATCCTTTATTTATCAAAAACAAATTGAACATCTGTAAGAAAAATACAATTCTCAATATAAATTGGGACCTGCACAAATCCCATCACAACATCAATTAATGGTATCAAAATTCATGATTGAGTTATAAATGCTTTGTGCGTGGACATCTTTAATAAACTAAGTGGCGCCGCCATTAATTAAAAAAAATAACTCGGAAAAAAAATCATGTTTTCAAAAATTTTGACGACTGTATTGGAGTCGGGGTGCTGTGGGATAATCCCATCACAACATCAATTAATGGTATCAAAATTCATGATTGAGTTATAAATGCTTTGTGCGTGGACATATTTAATAAACTAAGTGGCGCCGCCATTAATTAAAAAAAATAACTCGGAAAAAAAATCATGTTTTCAAAAATTTTGACGACTGTATTGGAGTCGGGGTGCTGTGGGATAATCCCATCACAACATCAATTAATGGTATCAAAATTCATTATTGAGTTATAAATGCTTTGTGCGTGGACATCTTTAATAAACTAAGTGGCGCCGCCATTAATTAAAAAAAATAACTCGGAAAAAAAATCATGTTTTCAAAAATTTTGACGACTGTTTTGGAGTCGGGGTGCTGTGGGATATATAGAAGCAATTTCATATGTTTATTATGGTTCAATGTATATATAGATAGAAAAAATGCGAAAAGTGGTCGTTTTTTGCAGGAAATAATTATATGGACTCTAATAACTGAATAGGCTATTTGACTGGTTTTTAAAATATATTTTTTATTATTCAGTAGAGTTTGTGGATCCCAGTAATAGTTGTATTTTTTAATTCTGGTACATATTTCCTGAAAAATCAAAATAAAAATTCAATATTTAAGTAGCGCGCCAAAACGCTACTTTGACAATATGGCGTCGCAATGGCATCGGTGACGTCACTAGCCAGTACTACTACTACAAGTTGCATAAGTAGAAAACGATGTTTACTGGCTAGTGACATATGTCCTATACCAGACCAAACAGGAGCGTTTTGAGTCACGTGACAAACGCCAAAAAAAATACATTTTTATTTACGGATTTTTACATAAATTAATTATTATTTTCAACTTCCCATAGTAAATATCCATTTTTAAACTTACATTACATACTGATTACAGTAATTAACACTTTATTTTTCGCATTGTCAAATAGCCTATTCCGACAAGAGCCACTCAGCGCTGGCCACCATTACTTCTAATTTAAAAAAAGGCGCCAAGAATTTGATCGTCTATCTCAGCGGTCGGCATCTTAACCGATCATCGTCTATCAGATAGACTCTATCTGATAGATGATGATCGGTTAAAAGATGATAGACTCTATCATCTTTTATCTAACCGATCATGGGTCGTAATCGGTAAACGACGACCTCTCCAGTTTCAAGTCCGGTGAAGCTTGATCCGTCGTACTTTTTCGACTCAAGCATAGGTCAATTAAAAAAAAAGACCTCTCCAGCGATTTTAACATTGGTATTAAAAACTAATAATTTACTGCTTACGTATTGCTTATATGAAGCCTGACCAGATAATAAAAAAAAACCTCGCCATATTGCGAAAGATTATCGGAGCAAATTTTATAATGACGATCAGACTTTATATAATTACATTTATTTGTATTTATCTCAGTTCTTTACATTCTATACAATTTTACAAGCCCTTGAAGGCAAATCCTATCTAACCTATCTAACCACATTTTATGCAAATAATAGGTTTTACATTTCATGTTTACGATACAGAACAGCTAGGTAATAAAAATAACTTTAATTTTGCGACATTTTCATAAAACTATTAATCTTCTTTTTTTTCGCACTGGGGATGTTGCATAGATACAGTATTAGTTCAAAAGAAATATGTTCGAAATTATTCTATTAACTGCAATAAGGAGAGTCAATAAGTTTTGCAGTTACACCTAAACTTTATTTTAATCTCTATTATATTAACATTGTGACAATACACCAAACTACATTTTGTGCTATCATTGTATAAATGCCTAACTACACGGTATAAATGCCACTTAATTCATCTTACGTTATGGCACAAACATTAGACTATTGTCATTTGGTCAAAAGCACATTAAGTTTTCACTTGCAAGGAAAACTGGTCTCTATTGCCACTGAAATAAAAGCACAAATGTGGTTTAAACTGAATGCGCTTTTGCCTGCATACGGTAAACAAAAACGGTAGTCGATTTTAAAACAAAACAATTTATGATCTATGTACAAAGTATGAACATGGTATCAAAAATAAGTACGCACGTATAATGGCACTACGCCGCCATCGACGACTTATCAATCCATTGGTGTTTAGGTTTAGGATGCTTTTCTATCAGAGATGCGCTAAGCTACGTTGCCATGGATGCGTTTGATATCCACCAATCATATTCATTGGTGCACACAGCTCAGCACTGGTGGTAACGGATTCAGCTGAGATACATTTTTCTATGGAAGGATGCATGCTATGGATGTGTGCTAATGATGCAAGCTATGGATGCGTGCTAAATATAATGTCGTTGCCGCTTCCCAACTATCGACACATCGCATAACTCGAACTGCGCATCTACCTCGCTCAGCTACTTTGCCGCGACGCATCTTCATAGCACATCTCACTCGCACGTAGCATAGCATCAGTGTAGTACGGTCACGTAGTTTCACAGCTTAGCTATCACATCCTCGCAGCATAGCTCCAGCTAGCTAGCTATGTATGTATATCAGCTGTCTGACACCCATAGTACAGACTCTGCCTAGTTTGGGGTCAGATGGCCGTGTGTGAGATGTCCCACATATTATTATTATTATTATATAGCACATTTCTGGTGGAAAAGCACCCTTAAAATTAGAGTTGCGCTCCTTTTGAAATATAATTCATCTCCTATCCTTTAAGATTCCCATAATGAACGAAAAAGACCAAGTTTAAGTTTTGGCAGAATTTAACCCAATGGATGTGATCAACTTTTCTACAGAATCTTTCAAAACGGAAAATTATTATTTTTTTTAATACAAAAATAAATGACTATTTTGTATGGGAGAGTCGAAATTTGTATTCATTTTCTAGATAAGTTCCTTTAGATGCCGACTGAACACATCCTTTCAGTGTTTATTAAGCTTAGTAGCAGTATAAATAAAAAATAAATAAACACCGTTTCGTGCGACTACAATTTTTAAGTTTACCGCGATTTTATCAAGATTTCACACAGAATACATAGAAAAATACATTTCAATACAAAGGATTATTAGAATTCGATATCGGAATTGGCGACACCTAGATTTCAAATATTTTTGTTTATTGTAGCGCTACACAATACGCGAACAAAATTGAACTAGGTATAGCCGAAGCTTAAATTACTTAGTAAGTCTGCTTTCCGAGACGCATTTTTAAGTATTCCTGAGGCTGTTTCCAGAAGGCTAAAAACTCAGCGCGTCGTCTTAGGAATCAAGATTTTTAATGGGGTTAGTACATACGCTACACTGTTTCATTTCTTTTTCTTGTCAGCAATGAAAATTGTAATCCCTTTCCTAAGCATAATTATGAATATGATTTTATCGAAATGCTTTACACACTTCAAAATGTTTACATCGCCTCGTGATCGCCACCTCCTTATTGCCTGGAATAAATCACTAACATACTACTATAAGGCCGCCTATTTGTACACTTGAGTTTATATCTAATCTGTAGTTTTTATGTGCAAGTAAACTACAACCTATTTTATTAAACACCGACGCAAAAGAGGGGTATTATAAGTTTAACATGTGTGTCTGTCTGTCCATCTGTCGGAGGCATCGTAGCTCCTAAACGGATGCGCCGATTTTGATCTAGATTTTTTTTGTTTGCAGGGTGTCAGAGTGTTCTTAGCTATGATCCAAGAAAATACCTTCAGCCATTGTATTACCACAGATTAAATAATAGCGTCGTCACAAGCGCGCGCGTTTTTCCTACTAACTGGCCACATATATGAGGCCGCGGCGTAGATTCTGGAGCTCTGTCGCGGAGTGCGCCGGGCCTGCCTCAAGGCACATTACACCAACTGAATACAGGTCAAACTGAACACAAACATAATAAAGGTGCAAAGTAATTTTCTTTTACTGTACGTGCGATTTCGGGGACATTCAGATATCCTGTGTGAAACCTGTTCATTAGTAAGTAAACTCGTTGTATAATACATACATATAATTAAGGAGTTCAGTACTGTGTACTCAGAGTAAAAATTAGCACCTGTGTTACAGACTTCCTTATATTTTATATATTAACAAAGCGATTTGGTGCAATGGTAACCACCGTATACTATTCTCTTTTTATCAAATGATCTTTTTTTGTAGTTAAGTAAAGTAAATACACTACAACAGTTACTAGTAACAGTTACTAGTCGAATTCATCAGATCAATAAACGAGAAATACAGAATAGATTATATTATACAAAAGACAAAGAAATGTTTTTTTTTATCGTAGTCATGTGTATCTGTTAATTTGAAAATCTGACATTTTTCTGATGACTTAATAGTACCTACTGTTTTATAATGCTTTAACATATCTATATTGTGCTTATTTCTCTCAATGACGCGCCTAAACAGTTATTGACGGGACAAGTAATATTGCACATCATCGGCTGTTTGCCGACTTGTAGAGCGTTGTCTCTGTCACTCGTGTCCACTGTGGCGTTGGTACGAGGGAGATGACGCATTACATGTCTGTCTGGTGCACGATATTTCTTGTCTCGTTCGATAAGTATACAGGGTGTAAAGTAGCAGCATAGCAAATACTAGAAAGACATGGTCTCTATGGTCAGTCAGTGATTTTGATCCAGTACCCCACAAAAACTTTACTGGGAAACAAAATGATTCGACACTCCCATACAAAATAGTCATTTGTATGACCTATCTCAAGGTAACGTTGCGCTCGATTACAAATTTATTTGCACTTGTTGTACTCCTTTTATAATACACTAGCTTTCCGCCGCGGCTCCGTCCACGTTAACTGTTTTTTCCCGGGGGAATGAGGCATTTTCCCGCGGTAAAAGTAGCCTATGTTTTTCAGGGTGAATGTAGCTTTTTAATGGTGAAAGAATTTTTGAAATAAGTTCAGTAGTTTTTGAGTTTATTCATTACAAATATACACAGACACACACAAATACAAATATTTCCTCTTTACAATAATATATGTCGCGGCACGAATCTCTAGCGCTGACCGTTATTGCGCAGAAGTCTAAAATAAGGGTCGCGGGGGAGTTACAGGGTCGCGGGGAGTATGGGGAAACATGCGCGGGAATCAAGGTCAGCGCTAGAGTTTCGTGCCGCGACTTGTATTAGTATGATTATTATTATACAACTTTGAAATACAAAGGTATTCTGAGCATAGAGGTAGAAATTTTTTTTTGCTTCACTTCTGACACCAGTTTTTGTGAGGTAGGTAGGTTAATCTCGAGACCCACACGCTAAGTGAAATGAAATGTATTTTTTCCGCTTCGCTTGTTTAATTTGCTTTCGCACTGTTTGAAATGTGTGCGCCCTTGGCTGCAAATAAACTTGGTAATCGTGCGCACGTAGACTTGAAACAGTGATCAGTCGGACAATTCCAACGAGATTTTTATTTTAATTTTGATCAGATACATCTCTGAACATGTTTTTTAAGCCTTTCAATTTTTGCTACACTGTGATCTACACCCTGTATATTTTTAAAGATACGTTTGCAAAATCTTAAACTTTATGCTATGATTGTTTCATAGGAAAAATTATCATGCTCTTCTATACTACGCCAATAAAATTTAGCAACCAGGGTCTATAATTATAATTGACCTAGGTAAAATTAGCCTAAAAAACTTTACAAGCTCCTGCTTAATATTATTGCGCTATATATATCTATCTCTTTTTCTAAAGATGGATAAAAAAGAGCTAAAAGAACTCTATCACATTGTATCATGTGATGATATGTTTTTATTGTATTAACGTTTTTTATAAGCGTAAACTTTACTACAGCAACAGCGTATAGATTTTTTGTCGTAACAAGCGAAACACATTACTTGTTCGATATTAATTTCTTTGTATGTATGGGGTACTAAGGGATTTGTAACAATCTAGCGTTCTGACTACAAACTACGATTTATTTGTAGTAATAGGTACGTAATCATATAAGTTTTTATTGGCGTCAGGAATTATAATAATGATTATAATTATTATATATTGTGCTATCATCAGTACGCAAATGTTTCTAGTGTCTTTTCATATAAGATTTTATAAGAAATTAACTACAATTTATAATACATTATTATCATACATATTTTAGTAACAATTTCTAACTCCGAACACAATCAATTACTTATCTGCTCTGAATTAATCATATTACGTACTTAGATTATTTCATACTATAATTTCACAAAGATTGTAAGAATTTACTTTGAACTGTTTTATTCTTGCCTTTATGTCACACGGTATTTTTGTAATCATTCATAGATTTATTAAATAAAAATCCGTAGGTCTGTTTCACGGTTGGCTGTTTCACTGGGTGTGCACTATTACTACTAAAAAAAATGCATATAACTACTATTTCTGCTGGCAGTTGTTTCAATCCATTAGTAGGATTCAATATAATTTTAATACACAATTAACGTTATTAGTAATGTAAAAAGTATCATTTGTATATAAAATTGATTAATGGATAAAAATATTTAAAATATCAATAAGTAAGTTACGATGTAAGCTTTATCTGCAGAAATTGTCCAAAAATTCTACAAACAAGTTAATGTAATGAGATTTGCCATCAACATTACACCGCCCATATACGGAAACAACAAGTTTCTCAAATAATGTTTTCTATTTGCGAATAAAATACTGTAAGTGAAAAATGAAAAATACTGGATACATTTTTTTTTCCAATATTATTTAGGCCATCTATTTTTGATTTATAATTGTGACTGGAAAACTAAAATCGAAAAATGACACTTCTTCCTTTACGCTAGCGCATTTTATCTTATTTATTAGTACCCAAGAAGCAAAACGCTAAAAACCGTATAACGCGTTTTTGGAACGAAATGAGGTCTAGCTAGGAAGCTTTAGCCCACTGACCTTGTAAAGTCTTCAGGTGCTCATACGCCCTTTTAGTTATATTCAAAGTGGGTACCATTTCCAACAAACCGCTCTCACCAATCAAACTCAAACCGCACAGACCCAAATACGTATGCATTGGGTCTGTACAAGTATCCGGCCATTTCGAAAACCCGCCTACAACCGTGTCCTGCGTTTCGTAAATATACTTCCTGTTACTGGCGTAGTTCGTCAAATGTAGGGTGTCCAAGATTTTCAAGGATGCCGCCACCCAGAAACTGTAGCACGTGTCGACGGGTTTGTTAGGCCTGCCCTGGAAGCCGTCGACTTGTCGGAATACTAACCACCTTTTGATGCCTTCTATTTGTGCCTCGGTCAGTTTTTCTAGCTGGTTTGTAAGGGCGAGGGTAGCTAGGGCGCAATAAGTTGTGCCTCCGTGACATTCCAGTTCGGGACACTGGGCGATGCCATAGTCGTAACTCTGGAAAAAGAAATATCAGAAATCAGAAATTCGATCTTTTTTATTTGTTAGACGTCAGAACATAACAAAAAGAAACAAGAATATTTAATAAATATAATACGCACTAGAATGATACTCCATTTTATTTGCAATATTTTATATATAAAGGTATAAGAATTAAACCTACTACGTAACTATCACGACAATAGCCAGTACCTACATTATGGATAACTAATAATGAGACTTACTAAATGAATAACTAAATGATCGCAAAATTCTACTTAAATTATTTCGTAGTCATTAATTAAACGACCCCCACAATTCACGAACACACGATATCACGAAACAAATTAAATTCGCAAAATCGTGATTTCACCATTAAGTTAAGTAATATTAGTACTCATAAAACTGAACTACTTTCCCTAAGGAACATAGATTGAAGTAACAAAATCAACTTGTCAAACAAAGTGACCGGTCACGTGACTGAAGTTTATATTAAAAGTCTAATGATTTTCAGATTACCTATGTTCCTTAAGGAAAGTTGTTCAGTTTCATGAGTACTATGTAACTGATAAACTACCAGTTAAATTTCACTGTGTATATGGGTTTTCGTTTTACGTTATTGCAAGTTGCCTTACTACAGCTGCGATATGGTTTATGTATTTTGTGATTATTATATTGCATAGAGCGTTGTTGGTGGCCTAGTAGACATGTGCGTGTGTGTAGGTAATGCGTATAATATCAGAAAAGTAATATCACCCTAAAAGGTAATGCAATATCATACATTACGCGAGTGTTGTAACTAGCACACCAGTACACATTAGCTATTATGAAGAAAAATCAACTTCTGTCGGGTCAGTAAAAAATAAAATCAAAACTATTCTTTTATGTGTGCTATCTATCCCATCCATCTATCTGGGGTAATGCTAATGAGAAGTAAATGTTATAATTATAATAAAGTAATGTGTGCTGCTACACGGTATACGGTACGGTACGAAATACGGAATACTACAGAGTATTTTATTTTTGAAGTGATAAGTTTCATTCAACATTTCGGGTAATGTTTAGGGTGATGTGTAATGGTACGGGGTGATATCACCTTTTCTTTGTAATGTGATATGCCATTATTAGTACTGTTTTGCGCATGTCTAGCGTTGTCTGACGTGGATTGAAGTCTCGGCCGGTACGTACCAATGTGTTTTCGATTTTCGAATTCATTGCGTTTATTCAACGTTCTTACGATGAAGGAAAACACCTTGAGGAAACCTGCACACGTCTGAAGAAATTCAAAGGTCGTGTGTGAAGTTGACCAACCCGCATTGGGCCAGCGTGGTCGACTAAGGCCTATTCACACTGATTCTGGATACAATGGGCTGTTAACGAACATTACATAGTGTATTTCAACAACAATTTCAAAATCAAAAATGTGGTATACTCACAATAGAGTTAATAATGTAGTCTGTGGCTCTCTCAATGTCGAACCCAGACCAGTCGTCTAGTATGTAGCTGACACACGCGGCGCAGTATACAAACCGCATGTCAGATTCGCAGCCAGCCAGCGTAGCTGAGAAAGTACCCGTCGGAGTCTGAAGGGCTTTCAGACCTGGAACAGGAATACTCTAGTTATAAAGAGACCATATAAAGAGACCATCTTACCCTGGGCGCACACATCCATAGCTTGCATTATTAGCACACATTCATAGCACGCATCCATAGCACACCTCCATAGCACGCATCCTTCCACTCTTCAGGCGGGGGCGCGGCCGAAACCAAAATCAAAATTGATAATTTGAGACGGTGCCCCTCAGGCGTCGTCTCCTTCACAATGTTTTTCATCAACACGCTAGGTCGAGGTCCGAGGCTCCCTCGAGCCGCCCCTAGACACGTTGGTACATGACTTTTTTAGGGGTAGTCCGCTCCTCCGCAAGTCCGGTGAAGCTTGATCCGTCGTAAAGCACACATACACATATGCATACATACATACATACATACAGTCACGCTTCTTTCCCGGTTGGGTAGGCAGAGATCACTTCCTTCCACTTGCTACGATCCAGACACACTTCTTTCGCTTCATCCACATTAATTAATCTTCTCATGCATGCCCGTCGGTTTAGAGTACTCCTGACCCGACCTTTCGGCGCACACGTTCACAACCGGTCGAAATGCAAATTTATCACGCACACACCAAGTGAGCTGTATGGGGTAAGCCGCGCGCGGCCCGCCTAGCCAGATCAGCTCGCTTGGTGTACTGAATTCCTGATCTGAATTCCCGGCTTAATGTATAGCAAAGGAGGGATTTCCTGGTAATAAATAAATCAGTGCCTTCAATTCGCTAGGCTGGGTCAGAGTGTTTTTGTATTATTTTTGCGTATACCACTGACTGACGAAGGAGCTCGAGATATTTTTGAGCATTATATTTATTTATATTATTATATTATTTTCAAGTTACCTCCGATCACAGCTCTTCTATTTACTCTAGACAAGTCGTCTCCCATGATCAACAAAATGCAGAGTCCGGTGTATGTCATGGCAAGATGGCCGCATTTGTAGTAACTATTTGCGTCATCGAGCGGCAAGTTGATGGTTGAGGATCCTTGGAAACCGCATTTCGACATGTCCCCGGCTGTAAAATAATAATTATCATTATCATCATTATACAAAGTGTTAATTAAATAACGCAAAACCTCTCGAGTGATAACTCGACTCATGAAATTGAACACTTTTGCTCTGTAAGTTTTCTGAAATCGCATTTTTTTTTACTTCTCACATGAATCGATCAACTGGCCAAGTCAAAATTGATGAAAAGTAAAATAATAATAATTGCGATTCCAGAAAAGAGTTCTAGAACAAAAGTTGTTCAGTTTCATAAGTTGAGTTATCACCTGAGAGGTTTTGCGTTATTTAATTAAGACGTTATAAATATTAATTGCCTTAATTCGTGAATTATATACGTAGAGTATGTAGAGTTACATCATCATCTCTTCAGCTTGTAGACGTCCACTGCTGGACAAAGGCCTCCCTCAAAGATCTCCACAACGATCGGTCCTGCGCTGACCCAGCGGCTTCCCGCGGAACGGTGTAGAGTTAGGTAAAAGGTTTTAGGTGCCGTAAAATAATATTATGATCACAAATAAAGATCAAGGTTAATTCGTGAAACATAAAAAAATGTGGCACGAGTGTGCTATAAATACGTGAACACGAATTTTTAATTAACTACTAATTTCTATCACTTTATGAGACTTTCTGTAGCCAACTGCAACCATGTTGTTACCTACAAAGCCAGCCCAACCCTTTTTGTGGGTCTCATAAAAAGGCGACTACAAAAACATAATATCTCAGGGAACGATTATCTATCATATTCACCTAAAATGATCTTATTTCAACTGCTAAACGTATTTGACCGAGCAATCCTGAATCGTCTTTGTTTTTGAGCAAAAATCCTTTCACGTGTCTATCTGTCATCTGTCCGGAAGCTCTTCCTATAGGTCGCATTTTCTCAACTGTTTCTCGTGAAGTCTCGTGATAAGGTTCGATAATTATAATGTATACAGATATACAGATTTAATCTTTTTATAGATATTTTTTTTTAGAATAGGCTAGTTATGGGGGACTCGCAATCTCGATTCATGGTCAAATATAAATAGCTCATGTTTTAGTAGCATCATTTTGGACCTTCGTTAACAGCTCATATATGTCCCCACCGAGGGGCTCGAGCCTACCCTGATACCAGTTTAAATAGACCTTAGTCGACCACGCTGGCCCAGTGCGAGTTGGTCATCTTCACACACAACCTTTGAATTCCTTCGCAGGTGTGTGCAGGTTTCCTCACGATGTTTTCTTTCACCGTAAGAGCGTCGAATAAACGTACATACATATGAATCCGAAATTCGAAAACAATTTGAGAGGTTTGAACCCGCGAACTTCGGAATGGAAGTCAACGGGCCTAGCCACTTGGCCACCGACGCTCCACATTTTGGACCTAGCAGTTTACTATCAGCTTCTGCCGCTTAGCTCACATTGCCATTCTTAATCATATTTGCGGATGTTGACTCTGCATCAATACCTATTGTCTACGAATTGTGAGAAAGGTGATGATGAATACCTACTGTTTCTCATTACTGCATGAGAACGTAGCAATTGCAAGATTTCTCTGTTAGTGATTGCTATTTGAACTTTAAAAACCATTTCGAGAAAGGAGGATGTGTGCTACTTATTGCAGTATATAAGCCGCGCTTTTGACGAATGGCTGAAATAGGCCAATAGCGCCAAATAGTGAAATAAGCAAGTAGGCGAATCGCGCCGGTTTGCGAAACAATCAAGTTAGCGATTTGCGTCGACTGCGATAAACAAATTCTAGCGAGCAAGTTAACATTGTCAATCTTTTCTTTTGCCTGGACTTGGTTATGTTTTAAATAGGGTTGGGGTGGGAAAATATAAATAAGTATAAAAGAACTCCTTGGTCCATATTAACACAAACCCAATGTTAATTAACAAGCCTAAAGTCCATAAAACCTAATTGGGTATGGTCATAAAAGTTTTATGATAAAACTAACAGCGTGATGTAGGAGAGATAAAAGTAATTCAGTGTTTACTTAACTACAAACATTATATGATGTACCTGAATTATTTCTAAAGCAGGTAGCAATAGTAGTAATACCAGGAAAGAGATAGTATTAACATGGCTTTCGTTTTAGTTAAGATTTCTTATCTTCTCAAGAAATACATTTAATGAAAACTATGTTATAAAAACGGTGTACATCACTATCACTACATAGTATAAAATAAAGTCGCTTTCTCTGTCCCTATGTCCCTCCCTATGTCCCTTTGTATGCTTAAGTCTTTAAAACTACGCAACGGATTTTGATGCGGTTTTTTTAATAGAGTAATTCAAGAGTAAGGTTTATATGTATAATACATGTATAATATACTTAAAGATAACCCACAATAACCATTTCCCGCGGAGCCGGGGCGGGTCGCTAGTTTAAAAATATAAAAATTATAAAATTTATGTTTAACCTACAGAAATCAGCACATGCTGTTGGACATTCGCACAATGAAATTCAACCCTACCGCTACGGAATACGGGCGCTCTCAAAGTCAACATGTCCAGCCGCATGTGCTGGCTACTGTACCAACATATTAATTATTTGTATAATATATTATAAATCAAACATTACTATGGATTTATTATTACAAAATTCAGTGCCAAAGTAAAATCAATAATTTTGTTTATTTTTGCACTCTATATATTATATATACCTATGTGACAAACAAATGTGATATAAAATAATGCTCTTGATGTAAAATATTATAAATTAATCGCTCTTTATTAATACATTATGCAAATCATCATACTAATATTATAAGAGGAAAGATTTGTATTTTTGTGTATGTGTGTATGTTTGTAATGAATAAATTCAAAAACTACTGAGTCGATTTCAAAAATTCTTTCACCATTAGAAAGCTACATTCACCCTGAGTAACATAGGCTACTTTTTACCGCGGGAAAATGCCTCATTCCCACGGGAAAAACTGTTAACGCTGGCGGAGCCGAGACGGAAGGCTAGTTTTAAATATTTTGTTAACATTATTATTATATCACTTAAATACTGTGCAGGAAAACTTAGAATACTACTGACATTGTATTCACCTTCATTTGTGACGTAAATAACTTGTTAGTTTTAGTGGTCTTATTGCGATAGCAAGCAATCACATTGTTTACATTTACCAGTGTTTTACTTTTTATGTCAATGCATAGCAAGATTATATTAAAATACAACAAACATATAGATAATTCAAGAAACTAGCTAGGCAGGTGTACCTATTTACAATGTCAATAATTTTAAGATACTTATATTATAAACTAGCGACCCGCCCCGGCTCCGCACGGGAAAATGGTTATTGTGGGTTATTCTTAAGTATATTATGCATGTATTATACATATAAACCTTCCTCTTGAATCACTCTATCTATTAAAAAAAACCGCATCAAAATCCGTTGCGTAGTTTTAAAGATTTAAGCATACATAGGGACATAGGCCATAGGGACAGAGAAAGCGACTTTGTTTTATACTATGTAGTGATAAGAATAAAAGAAACATAACTGCAAGTTTGTATGTATGTATGTGTCATAATGGCAGTTTCGTCTTACGATAGAAACAGGTAGAGACTGCCACATTATTATATTGTAATTGGAGTTTATTGTATTGCAGAATAAATTTAATTGTGTTTGAATTAAAGGACAACTCAATGCTGCATTACCATTTAACAACAATATTGTTGATGGAGAAAATTAAAATAATAAAAATTAAAGTAATTGAATTATATTGTGTATTGTATATTAAGTGTATTTATTAATTAAAATCTGTTCTATTAAAATCATTTCACTAATTTTTGCATGTTTTATTCACTTCCATTGGTTTGCTGGAAGATATTTCGATATAGATTTGTTGAACATAAACCATTGTTTAAAACTTAATTAGGTATGGCCATAAAACAAAAGTTGAAGACTTGAAGTATATTCTACTCTATTGTTTTTCTTTTTCTTTTTTATTATATCTATATGTGTGAGTGTGTGTGTAATATGTAAGTATGTATGCAAAATACACATACATACATATTATTATTACTTATATGAATTAAAATTATTTAATACAAATAAAAGTATTTTTCTGATTATGTTAAACATACTTCTGTCATCGGGTAGAACTTGTAGTCTGTACACCCAGTCTATAATTCTGGATCTCAAATCAAGGGGCAGTGTTGATATTGCACCAAGCACATCCAGGCCGGATATTGAGAAATATGCTATTGTTACCCTGAAATATAAAAAATATATATTATACAAGGAAACTACTTCTAAGGTTGCCTGGAAGAAATTGCTACTTAGCAATAAGGCTACCTACATGTACACTTTCATTACTATTATTATTATTTTTTCTTGAATTTTACTGTTCTGTTTTTTTCTGGTGTGCAATAAAGTATATTGTATTCTATTGTATTCTTCAACAATTTGTATTGTTAATAAATTTTTATAGGTACTGTCCTAAGGAATTTGATAAAATTATTTACATAAAATCTTAACCCAAAGGCATCTTTAGTATAGTAATATAATGACATACTTTTAGCCATTTTAATGTAACAAGCACATAACTTATATTTGTAAACTGTATTATTCTATACAAGCAATCTTAATTGCAACTGAAGACTCAATGAAAAACATTACAATAAAATATTTTACATTTAATTTTTCAATTACTATGAAGAAAACCACAATACATGAGTATTAGCATTTTGTTTGCTCTTTTATCATAAAGGGCAAAATATAATAGATATTGGCTTTAATTAATCACTGTAAATAATTAAAATAGAGAGAGGAAGGTTATTGTCATAGAAGGTAAAAACAACATTCTTGGGAAGACAAACATCACACAAGCATAGCCAGAGGCAGACAGGTACATAAAAATGTTTTAAAGTTGTACAACTTTCAAAGCTACACCGTTGATCCATATTCTTTTAAAATTTGTACAAATACTAGTTGAAATATCAAAAAATATACCGAGAAATATATCAAAGCAGCAATCAGACCCAAAATAAATAGCTAATTTATTCCACCAACCTTGTAGTATCATGAGTTGATAAAGACGAAGGCAACACATTCAAAAACCTCATAAAATACTTGACGTGTTGCCGATGAACCAGCTCCTCCTTAGTTTCTTCACCGTTCATTTTGGAAAGCCCAAATAATTTTCTGTTTACCAAGGAAAACTTGCCAAATTTAGTTTACAACTAACGGCAAGTGTACTGTTTAAATTTATGTGTAAGTTTTTTGATAGGTTACTTATTTCATTATATTCTATTTTAACTCACAACAATTTAGAAAAGTGGCTAATTTCCGAGAAACTGAACCAAATTCAGATAACCAAGTGAATCAATTTCTTTGGTAACCCAAGTGAAGTGAACGAATATTGACATTGACAAACATATGACATGAATGGTGTCCGTGCACTTCGCGTACGCAAGAAATCTGCAGGCTACAGCTGCTGGTAAAATCAAAATCACATAAAAGTATTTTATACTGACAAGACAAAGCAAAAGCAGTAAATCACGCAATATTTTTACATAATAATATATTATGTCACTTTGAAAGCGCGTTATTAGTTTCCTGTACGTATAATACGTGACGGTGCTAATAAACTTAATCTGTCTCTAAATTGTATAAATTGTATATTGTTCAAGTGCTAGATATTACTTAGTGCTGCGTCACTGTGCAACATTACAGTCAAATTGAACTTTATTTGGCTAGTTTTTGATTTTTCCAGCATCCAAAATCTCAAGCGTCATTTCGTATGTAGTGGCGTCACCTAAGATTTAGATATCAAAATAAGAAAGGTTTTTTACGTTACCAAAGAACTACGGACATGTGGACCCCTAATTTTTAAGGGCCACACACAGGAAATTTTAATGTTTATTTTACGCATCTAGTTCACAGGTGTTATGTGAACGCGAAGTGTACTCTGGCTCAGCAATCAACCATAGACAATCAATATTTGTTTGGAGATGTCAAGGATGTTATTTCTATCGTTATAAGTACTACCACGTACTACCGTAGTAACTATAACTAACGGTTAGTACTTATAACAACCTTGGGAAATGTTTAGCCATGCGGACGAAAGTTATCAAAAAATATTATTTTCTAAAAATCACACAAGTGAGGTCACAAAAAAAAATTTAAAAATCTGTTCTGGGTGAATGCGTCGCATCGCATATTATACAGTAATTATTTTAATCTTATTTTATAGACTGTCTACGCTAGAAGCCTTCAGTCATATCATAATATAGCATATTGCAGCTTGAAGTTGTATTATAATCAGACTCTTACTTACGTACGATGAACCTATAGAGTAGGTACTTACTAGGTAAGTATTCATAACAGGATACCATTTCGGAGGATATTATTTTAATCCTATTTATTTTGATAATATCGATATGAGGTTATGAAATATATTATAATTTACAAACATACGAATACGATACGAATTCATGTTAACTTTATAAAAATATCGCCGCAACGTTATCGTTCCGTACAAAGCTTTTCTGTTCTAGATTACCTATATCATCCCTAGTAACTGATTCAATATTGTCTCTGGTTCTGAGTTTTACGCGGGAATCGAGAGGAAATGGCGGGTTAATTGTTTCGTCCTTTTTAAAAATAGTTTTTCATGGTAATTGTGGTGTTAATATGGTGGAATTAGTGCGATAATGTGCCGTTAAAGAAGAACTATTCAATGAAAGTGAGAAATAATGAGTAGTTAGCTGTTTCTGGTTTGATACCCCGCGTTAAACTTCAGTATCATTGGAATGTAAGAACCACCCTTGCATTCCAATGATCCCGTAACAAGAAATGAAACTACTGAAGAAGTTTAACATAGATGCAAGAAATGACTAAAGATGACGAAATGAAACTGATGAAATAATGACTGAAGATGAAGACATTAAACTTGGATAATGCAAGAAACTACTAAAGACTAGGCTGTATGGGCTTAGATCCCTTTGCCTTTCCCATAAGGGAGAAAGAAACTAAAAAAAAAAAAATGTCTCTGGTTCTTTTTCATGGCTGACGTTCGTAGGAGCAAATCGCAGTCATGAAGGTTCTTCCTATTTTATTACTATTTAATTAATGTAAACTCTTGAAATAATGTTCTTAAATTGAAAATAATTAAAGCCTGCTACTATTATCCTCAAGTGTTCACCAATATGTATTAAGATTTCTTCATAATTATTGGATAAAGTAGGTCGTGTTGTGTAGTGAAACTTTCATGCCGATAGTATTTTTAAAATCTCGTGGTTTATTTAGTGCAAATTTAACAAGAAATACCCTGACCAACGTGCTAGTGCTCAGTTCCGACTGAAGTAAATTCCTTTTGCGGTTTTTATAGTGACGAGAAATGTGTTTTTATAACCTCGAAATTGTTTTTGTAGCTGAACGTCTCATACCCGGCGACGGGATGCCAGAAGCTATTCGAGGTTGTGGACGAGCACAAGCTCCGCATCTTCTACGAGAAGCGGATGGGTGCGGAGGTAGATGCCGACCAGCTAGGTGATGAATGGAAGGGTTACGTCCTCCGCGTCGCTGGCGGTAACGACAAACAAGGATTCCCCATGAAGCAGGGTGTTCTTACCAACAGTAAGTACTTATAGCAGTAAATTTACTTTCGAATATGTAGGTAGTTAGAACTATATTTTGATTTATTGTGAGATTGGGTAAAAATTTCCATTAGCATCCCACGATTTTGGGGGAGGGGGGAGGTAGGGGGGGGGAGGGGGGCGTCCACCGATACCACCCCCCCCCCTAGGACGTGCATAGTTTTCGAGATATTTAAGGTCAAAGTTTTGAGGTTATGTCCAGTTTTATAACCATTTTTAGGTTAATTATGCCATATTTGGTAACTAATTATACCACAATTAGGAGGGGGGGGGACTTGGGGGAACCCCCCTCCCCATCACTACTAATAGTATTTAAGATATTCAAGGTTATCATGCCTGCAAGCAGGCATGGGGGGTCATCATGTAACCTAACCCCGAAGGGTATGGCGGAGGAAGCTGTGCGAGCTGCGCTCGCCCAGCTACCGTCCGCCATACCCTTCTAACCTAACCCGGCGAAGTAGGGGTGCCCCGAAGTCCCGTGCTCGCTTCGCTCGCACCCGCCTAGTCTATTTTATTCTAACTAAATATATATTTTTACTCTTAACATGCCTGCAAGCAGGCATGGGGGGTCATCATGTAACCTAACCCGGCGAAGTAGGGGTGCCCCGAGGTCCCGTGCTCGCTTCGCTCGCACCCGCCTAGACTATTGCAAATAAAAAATTCTTTATCTTTATCTTCTTTATCATATTCTAAGTATAATTTGATGTAGTTAAAAATTTCGGTCAGAAATCAAAAAAGAAAAAAAAATTGCTTATTTACTTGTTTTATTTAACGTAAATTATGAAGTAAAATTGTTTTCATTAACAAAAATAAAAATTCTAATATATTGTAAAGCAAAATAAAGTAGTAAGAAAAAAAGAAACTTTAAACTTGGCTGTATGAACTCGGTACGAACGCCCTACCACGCAAAAAAAAAAAAACGTGGCCTTTTTCTAACCAAATTTGTTGATTTTCGAAAATTAATTTCTCGAAAACTATGAGTCTCCTAGACTTGAAACTTTGCATAAATGCCTCTTAAATATAGACCTCTTAGCCATAAAATCATGAACCGCCAAAGCCTGGACTGCTAATGGAAATTTTAGCCTTTAAAGGTTCAAAACATGCTTTAGTAAGTAAATAAAGATTTGTAATTTAGAAAACTGCAATTTGTAGGTAATAATATATTTTTAATTTACTGATTCCAGGCCGTGTTCGTCTACTGATGTCAAAGGGCCACTCATGCTACAGACCTCGTCGTGATGGGGAGAGGAAACGCAAGTCAGTCCGTGGATGCATTGTTGATGCTAACCTGTCTGTTTTGGCTCTTGTTATTGTCCGCAAGGGTGAACAGGTGAGACTAAGTTTTTACATGCACATGTAAGGTATGCCTATTGCCTATAGATGTGCCGTTCCCGGGAATATTCCCACCATTCCCAGGAATATTCCCAATGAAATTTGCTGTTCAAGTTGGCTAAATGTGGTACACAGTTTTAGTTTTTGACGATTAGATACCTAATGATCCGACTACCCTACAGATCTCACTGACTTGTTCTAGTTGACCCAAACTGAAAATAGCATTCTAAGTGTGTGAAAATTCATGGGAACGACACAGCCCATGCCCAATAGACTTAGTAATGCTTTGTATAACATACTTCATTTGACATACCGAAGATCTATTAATTTGCAACATATTTGCCTCCTATCAAGTTCAATTTGTGTCATGTCTTTGCAAAAATTTTCTGTGAAGATAAATTATTCATTATGACTGGCTAGTATTCAACATTACAGTTAACAGTCATTTACATTGTCCAGGGGACTTGATTGAATCAAGGTACAATAAATAAAAAAATATATATTTTCATTCCGTTTCAAATTGTATTTTTTTTTTGTTTTAATTTACCGTCCCTGTTCTTACTGTTTCTCAGATACCCACATCTGAGTAATTATATGCGCCAGGGTATAGTAAATGTTACTTTTGATATTGTCATTGAGTTTTATAACTTTTTGTCACATCAAAAGTATCATACATAATTTGATTTTACTAATCTTGATTCTTAGGTTAGGTAGGTATAGGTAATAAGTACAAGTATAAAGTTGCTGTTGAGGTTTTGCCTTTTTTAGCTAAAGTTGATCTTCATATCATTAAGTCTACCGTCTATCTAAATACAATTTTAATCTATTTATGCAATATAATTTCAATAAGCCTTACTTTCCTTTTTTCAGGAAATTCCCGGCCTTACCGACGGCAATGTGCCCCGTCGCCTTGGACCCAAACGTGCGTCCAAGATCCGCAAGCTATTCAACCTTACTAAGGAGGATGATGTCAGACGTTACGTCGTCAAGCGTGTGCTGCCTGCTAAGGAAGGAAAGGAGAATGCTAAGCCCAGACATAAGGTATGAAATAGTATTTCTTTTTTATTTAAAACTAGCTTTCCGCCGCGGCTCCGCCCGCGTTAACAGTTTTTCCCATGGGAATGAGGCATTTTCCCGCGGTTAAAGGTAGCCTATGTGTTATTCTGATGTATAAGCTATATTTTTGTAAAATATATTAAAATCTATCCAGTAGTTACAGAGATTAGCGATTAGCGTACAAACAGACAGACGGTAATTTTTTTCAAAAGTTGTTTTTTTGTGTTCAGCTACACTCCCTTTATAACCTTAAATCAGTTTTTTGAAAAACAAATCAATGTACAGTACAGACACGCTTATTCTTCAGTTTTATTATATTTTTAATTAGTCATTGAATCCATTGTATAATAGTAGGTATATTTTTAAGGCTTTTATTTAATTTAAAGTTTCACATTTGATTGGATCAATTTTAGGATTTGTTTCCAACCCTAATTTAAATATTGTTTGCTTGGCAGTTATCCATGTAAACAGCAGCATTAGGGTATATAATACCAGCGCCGAGCAGAAGACTCAGACGATTATGTCTGTCTACTTTTACAGTGTGCTGAACAAAATGTTTCATTTTATTTCAAAATTTTTGGTATTTGATTTATCTCATTGGAAATAAGAAAGTCTGGAAGTTTTCCCATATCCGTCACACTTGGTACATTCTTTTGGGATCACAGTTAGGTTATTCTAATCATAAGTTTGTGTACACCAATAAACTGAATCATTGATCTTTGTGGAGATCTTTTGGGGAAAGCCTTTTGTCCAACGTTGTGATCTATTTCGGCTGAATGGGCGGAACAGGGATTGTAGGAAAAAGGTCATCACTGCTTGACCAGGTGGTGTGGCCAGTGAACAAAGTCCAGTAATGTTTAAGGTTACACACACTCAAACGGTGTGTTGGGTAGGATAACTCACTACTCGAGCCACCCGATCTCCTCAAAGAAGCCCAGCAACCTGCCCAGGTTGCCGAGCGTCTCCGGGATCGACCCCGGCGAACCGAGGTATTTAGCCCTGTACGATGACAAGCCGCGGCACTCCAGCAGGATGTGGGCCGTCGTCTCCTCCGCCTCCATGCAGCCTCTCAGCCAACCTCTGCGAGACACAAACCGATTTACAGGTCCTGCACTGTGATAAGTCAGCTGCTAGTTTTGTGCGTCAGTGAACTTCAGTGCAGCGCATGCTTTTTGTTGTTATTGACGCTTGTGTCGTAAAAGTTCGACTTATGAAGCTTCACTCTATCCCAGAGTAGGCGTACCAACGCGTCTAGGGGTGGTTCAAGGGAATCTCGATCCTCGGCCTAGCGCGTTGATACGAAAAATATCGAGAAGGAGGCACTATGTTATTCTGCATTGTGCCGCGCCCCCGCTGTCGTGTCCGGGCATTGTTACAAGAAGGGGCAGAAACGCTGAGGTAACTACAATTCAAATAAAAACCACAGTAAATATTGGTTTGTTAATTAGTCTGTTTGTGTTGCAGGCCCCTAAGATCCAGAGGCTGGTGACGCCGGTGGTGCTGCAGCGCCGCCGCCACCGCCTGGCGCTCAAGAAGAAGCGCCTCGCCAAGCGCAAGCAGTCCGAGGCCGACTACGCCAAGCTGCTCGCGCAGAGGAAGAAGGAGTCCAAGGTAAACAAAAAAAAAATTTACGTGCACTATTCATACCCTGACACTGGCTGAATTGTCTTTGGACAGAAGCCAAAAACATAAAAATTGAATTGAACACTGCTCTCTTTGATAACGATTTTAGTATAATTAACTGATCCTGCAAGTACAATATTTTCGACTAGAAAATCAAAACTTTACTCTGTATCGTTCGGGGATGTGACCCTTCGAGGAAACGGTCGATAAAGGATCTTGACGTTGAGGGAAATGGGCGTTCGCGGAATTGGACATTCGGTGCCGGATTGCTAGTCCATGTCTGTATTTTTTACTGACTATTGTTTACAAGAAAAATAAAAAATTGTAATCTTCATGGGTTTCTCCTAATGCTAAAGCCGCGTACTCCGGGACAAATGTTCCCGGAGACATCGTAACACATCGCACGATGTCTTGTTTCCGTACAAATCAGTTGTCTAGCGAGATCTAGGTACGTCGCGCGAAGTTGCCCGAAAACTTTGAGGACACGAGTCGCTCGTCATTTGTCCCACGCGGCTTAAAAGGCAAGGCGGTTACTCTTATCGCGAATCTCGGTATTAGTAATGTACCTAACACCTAAAACATTTTGGTAGTCTTTCCACATTGATTTTCTTATGAGAAACACAGCTGATACCACATGACCACATAATTTGTGGAAATAGTATCCAGCTGTAATAGTAAGGTGCTGTGTCTTACCCCTTGGTTTATGTTCCATATGAACTAAGGTATTAAATCAGCAACATTTATCATCAAAATCTGACACAATAATTTCATTAGCAACATCATAGCAACATCATTCAGTCACTGCCGCTTTGTAACCACAACCATTGATAAATTAATTTAGACCACAACCATTGATAAATTAATTTAGACACATCACTTCTTTTGTAGGGTACAGTCTTCTTACGTTCTTAGTAGCCCGTAATTCAGCTTAATATAATCAAGAGAAAGAGAACGCCACTTATGCATGTAGCACAAATTAGAAAAAGGCGGCGGAGCGCCCCGAACAGATAGCACCACATTTACAGGCCAGCTCAAGCAGTGTGAAGCAGTCCCCCTCTCCCCACCCCTACGAGGGTCACGCTTGCCGTTTTTGCCAAACAGCGAGACGCAGTTATGCGTTAAAGTGGGCGCGGTGATTTGTATCTCATTCTAACGCATAACTGCGTCTCGCTCTGTTTGGCAAACACGGCTTACACGGCACGCGTGACGAGGGTCCTACAAGCCTGCGCCATATTTTTCAAAAATGGCGGGGGACTTTCTGTAACCTAATGTTTTGTGCATGGTCTAGAAACAAGGTCTAACACTCGGACTGTCAAACTTGACAAAGCCTACGTCATCATGCTGTTCATCCTTGTCGAATGCGTATTTATTTATTTCTTTCTTCTATCACTAGATTTATTCTTTGTGCCAGTGTCGAGTTATTAGTTTTATTTTATTCGACAAGGATGTACAGCAGATGACGTAGGCTTGTGTCAAGTCACGTGGTCGGAGTGTTATTAACTTGTTGTTTTAGACCATGATTTTGTGCATGTAGTCTCTTCTCTAGAACTTATAAGCCCTGCAAACTATCGTGAAACAGTTGCAAAACTATACATTTGTTTCCGTTTGCCGCCAGGTTCGTCGCCAAGAGGAGCTGAAACGCAGACGGTCGGCTTCCATGCGCGACTCCAAGAGTTCAGACAAGAGCGCGCCTCAGAAGTGATGGACTCAAATAAAAACACCTAAAAAATAATGCTTGACTTTTGATTTAAATTTTAAACACTAACCATACATACCAAAAGATTTGTAATGCCAAAATTCTCACTTTCATATTATGATATAAAAGGCAGTTCTGAGCAAAAAAAATAGCGATGCTATATAATTATATTACATACATAAAGTTACGCTTCTTATCCTGAGGGGTTGGCAGAAACCACTCTTCCTATCTCAATAATATTATACATTTGTGTAATTTCGTGGTAAGACTTTACTCTTAGAGAATAAACCCAGAAATTTTTCTATTTATACTATTCATTCAGTATTCTGTGGAACTATAGATTATTTTCGACACAATATAAGGTGGTTTGGTAGGGATTTCGGCGGATTACACGCTTTATGTCAGATACGCAAAATGTCAGACACGCAGATTGTCAGAATTCGCAAAATGCCAGAAACTCAAAAAGTCAGATACGCAAAAAGACAGACACGCAAAATGTCAGAAACGCATAATGTCACATACTCAAAAAGTCAAATACGCAGAATGTCATACTCAGAATGTCAGATACGCAAAAAGTCATCTATACGTTTACGAAAGATTTGATTGTTTTTATTGTATAGGCTGGAAATTCACTAGAATAGTAGCCCACAGTTGATTACAATAATAATAATAGATAGTAATACTTTATGCATAGGTATTGATGTTAGGTGTCGATAATGGGGCTAAATTGTAAGTCTACTATTTACGTCATATTTATTTTTGTTTCCTTTCTTTGGTAGCTTAAATTAATAATAATAATATGTAGGGACATCTATGGGTGTCAGACAGCTGATATACATACATATATAAATAAATATACAACATCCAGACACAAGGCAAACACAAGTGCCCATCACACGAATGTTTGCCCTGGGCGGGATTCGAACCTGCAACTGTGTGCTTCGAAGGCAGGCGTACTACCTACCAACTTATTAGGCTACGCTACGAGGCCGTCAGATACGTAAAGTGCCATAGGCAGAGATCCTACTATATTATTTTTATAAGAATAGCATAGAGGATATATTATTAGCTCATTCATGTTCTAAACGTAGTCGCAAACAACTTTAGCCACAAACAAAGCATCAAATAATTTTATCTATAATAATGCACTTTCTGCATATCGACGTTGAATTTATCTGATATACCTATACTTGACAATTTCCACTTATTAAATAATAACTGCAGTCAGGAATATTTTTGCATTGTTTTTGATAAAATTGTGTAATAGATTTTATCATGACAACTTCTGTTTATAATACTCGTCCCAAAAATTTTGATGATTATTTATACCTATTTGATCGTGTTTTCAAATGAAATTATAATTAATGTGAACAGAAAATGTTTTATTAATTTCTTCCTGCCTATCGTTCATTTCATGACATTTTGCGTATTTGACATTCTGAGTTTCTGACATTCTGCGTTTTTGACTTTCTGCGTATTTGTCATTTTGCGTTTGTGACATTTAGCGTATATGACATTTCGCGTACAGTTTCACTAACCTGACAATCTGCGTGTCTGACATTTTGCGTATCTGACATAAAGCGTGTAATCCATTTCGGCGACGTTTGCCTACTTTTCGAACACTAGAGCAATAAATAAATGAAACCAAAATTACGCAGTAACAATAAGACATTTAATTTAAAATTTAATAATAACATAAATAACGATAAATATAACAATAAATAATCATAACAAATAAATTTAAAACAAAATTAAAATTACACAAACTTACGCTATAAATTTTGCCGAGAGTAAAGTAATAAATAATTTCCGGAAGTTTTGTGAACAAATGTGAAAGTTCGTCAAGTATGACTCTGCGATTTCAACAAGCCCAAGCCGACGTACCGCGCCATGACTCGCAGGTAAGATGGACTCAATTTTTTCCTCTTTCCTAACAGCGACTTCAGCAGTCTTTCCGAAGTCTCATCAAACGGCTTTTGGTAGTCTGACGCCTGAAATCGATGTTATTGTATTAGCTAACTCGCTCTCCGCCGAATACTATTTCCCGTGGGAATAAAGTATTTTATTTACCTTAAGCGCCTGTATTTCAAGTTAGATATCCAGAAACATTAAAAAAAATTGTGCAATAGGCCGGTCTGACCACGTTGGCCTAGGCACAGAATAAATAATAGTACTAGGTGCCTAGGGCAGTTGTTTGAGGCTTTCGCGCTTACTACACATTATATTGTTTACGGGTCTTAGTGCGATAATTTTAAATAGGTATGTATTACGTACGATACCTTATCGCGCTAAGACCCGTAAACAATAATTGTGGATAAATGTGTTGTACAATTATTGTAATAATGCCTAGGGCACTTTTTTTGACTTTTTTGCTATAGCAAACATACATACAGACAAGACAATTGTATAACAATTGGCGACATCTCCTGTCAAAAAAGAACTAATTTATTTAAATTTGGTTACCATTTACGTCATTTCAATTTTTTTCTGTCATTTATTGATGACAATTTAAGGGTAATCTATGAACATACAAAAAGATTTTATGAACTTACAGTAGTTTTAGCGATCCAGCACAACTCCTCATAAAGACTGTCTTGATTTGCAACCGTTGCTGTTATGTAATTTATCCCATCGCACTGTACACAAAAAAAGATCTCAAAACAAAATAAAAGACAAAATTACTAAACAAATAATAAAAACGTATTTACTTGTGCCACTTGCACGTTTTCTCTTTCTATCACTTCGATCTCCATATCTAGTTCAGACGCGCGCGTGATTCTATTCAAGGCGATGCCTTGTAGTAGCACTGAACGGCATCGTGATATATTTGGTGTCTCCTTCTTGTTCGCTAGTAACAGAACCAATAACGCTTGACGAGGTGATATATCCTTTATCCATAGTTTAATCTGAAAAATAGAAATACATAATTATCCAACTTCCAGACTCAAAGCAAACAAGTACCTACATGTCAAACAGACAATTTTTTGCCCTGGGCGGAGTTCGAACCCGCCACCCTTTGCTTTGAAGGTAGGCACACTACTAACTAGGCTACGGAGCCGAGCCGTTGTTTTCGCTTAGAACCATATAAACGCCACAGCAGCTGCGTTAGTAGTCATAAATAAGTATTTTAGTGTAGTAACTGTAGTATATAACTACGTACCTCCTCTACGCACTTCAATACTCTGAGAGTAGAGCATCCATCGAATACGCTACACAAAGCTTTAACTGCCCCCAAAGCCTGTGTGAATTCTTCAATATTTGTAATTTTATTTAGAGGAGTAGACAACTTTGCCCCTTCAATATGAGACGTAGACTTGCATTTCTTATAAAGATTTCCATATGTTCGTTTTCTGAATTTCTCTTTTATTTTTCTAGGCAACGATTTCGGTACATTTTGTTCGACATCCAAACTATTTTGGCAATCTAAACACTTAAGTTGTGGCTTCTCGTTCTCAGAAATTGTTCCACTAAGTTGTTGGCCCAAGGAAAGTTCAGAATTTTCAAAACTTTCATAATAATTATTTACGTGTGTAATTGTTACTGATACGGTATTTTTCAAGCCAGGTGTATCTTCTACCATCATATTGAGAGTAATGTTTTTACAATCTGCACTACACGATACTGTATCTGAATTTGTGTAGCGTGGTATAATAACAGGTATCATAAAATGAATTTTAAACTTGCAGTAATTCCACATATTTCGCAGTAAGGTTGTTAATTGACCAGATGGAAAGATCGAACTTGTTTTCCCTCCTTTATAAAGTTCTAGTGCGGTGCAAGTAGGTGATTTAACTACGTCAATTGGCGATTCTATTGTATCATGTATCTTGCCGGTTTTACATGATAGGGATTGAATTGGATCTACAACTAATGACATAGATTTTACTGGGTCTACAACTATGGCCATTGTGTCTTGTGGACAGAGCTTTTGTAGTAAATTATGATCATACCAATTCAGTTTCATTTTAATTGGCTTACAAAGTATTGAACTATCAGATTTCCGACTCACGAATCCAAATCTACCTTTCAACATTTGTGTTAATACTGGTGAGACATGAAGTGGCAGATATTCAGGCCAACCACTAGGCGGCATCCAAGTACCATTCCAGGTGTTGGAGGGATTGAACCATTGACTATTCGGCGAATATCTCCAATATTTGTGTCGACGCGATATTTGTTGTTTCTGTACTGTACGTGGAGGGTAGAGACTTGCCCAAGGGTTGATCACAGACTTACAAGCATTACTATTAAATGAGCCTGTAACGTCCGATTCACACTCACTTAATTCAGAAATATTTATGTTCGGGGCCGTAGTAGCTGATGCAAGCGTTGTTGTTGAGTCGAAAATTTCTTTCATAAGTTTAGGAATCACTGTGCATAACTCAGCTGGCAAAACAGTGTTCAAAATTGTTGTGCTGCACTTAAATATCCTTGTTTTGCTATTAGACACAGATAATGGTATGTACGATGACGATGATGAACTCTTTTCTTCTAGGAACAAATTATCGTGTTTATTACTTGGCAATGATACATCGAACTGCACCATAACATTTGTCATACAATTTTTCACTTGTATTTGGTTGGAACTAAATGTTGTTATTTCTAGATTAGTCGGAGTATCATCGAAGCCGGGAATATTTATTAATGGGTCGTATACTGGAGATAATGCTTTATCATTTTTATCCAGGATTGTCGGACCCTCACTGAAGTTTTGTTCAAAGTCCGCTTTCTCGGTAACATCAATAACGGCCTGAATCGAAATTTCTTTGGTATCTGAAAAAAAAAGGTAATTCTGTATGAAATAAACACCTACAACAGATTGTCATTATCACAGTGTGTGTGTCTTCTCTTACCTCGAATGTTGTCATTTTTAACTGGTTTATCTGTTACGTTTTCTAAAGCCTTATTCTCTTCAATGGCGTAGTATGTACCGTTTTTAATTTTTCTCATTACATTATCTACGAAATCACTAGCCCATTTGGCTTTGGCCCAAGGGTGTCTAGCTCCAGGCATTTTCCTATTAAGAGAGTCGATAACACTGCGAGGTTTTTCTATTGTTGCAATCATGTTATCTCCAGGTTTCTTGCAGATACTGACTTGCTCTTCAAACGCCACCTTTTTAATAGTGAGCGGCTTCTGTTCTTCAGTCAATATCACGTTCTTTTCCACTGGAGTCTGTAATTTATTACAATCTCCCTCTTGTGTAAGTAACATATCAGTGCTGGCATTCACTTGCATTGGTTTGATAACGACCGGTTCAGCATCAACCGGATAGTTATTTTTGTACAGTAGTTTTAACATCTTGTCTTTAAATTGGCGGATTGGTCTTACTTTCTTTTGTGTCAACCCTTCTGCCTGTGTTCCCCGTTTAAAGTCGGCTTTCTTTTTAGAAAAGACGTCGCAATACGGTATCCTTTTGTCTCTACTGGACTTTACCAAAGACAATTCATTGTTTACTTTTCGCAGATTAGTAGAAAAATAGTCGACAGTTCTGGGGGAGTATTTCTTTGGATGAGAGGAAGTTTTCTTTTTCCATTCGGTCATAAAAGGCCAAATGTGTTTATTTAGTCCATCGAACTGTGGAGCATCGCAATCGACAACTTCTAACGACGAACTGACCTGATCTTTACCTAATATGACGAGGGGAAATTTAATTTGGGCAATTCTTCTTTTAATATCTGCTGCCGTAAGTTTGGGCATAGCGGCTGCACTTGGCATGGTTGTAACTAAACGCGGCTTAGGCTTTTGAAATCCCTTGTGCAACATTGAGTGTACGTTATTATTATCGCCGTGTAACATCATTTGCGTCATGCCAATTGTCATCCTCTCGTTGGACGATACTACAGTATCGTTAGTGATTTTCAACGACTTATCTGGAATCATAAAAAGTAGGTATCAGCTGATTGCATTGCATTATCTCTTTCTTATGCTAATAATATAAAATCTCTTCGGCCGTGTACAAAGACTTTTTATTACTATGACATACTTACTTGTGTAATCGTTGGGATCATTAGAATCTTTATTGTATCTAGCTTCATTAAATTGATTAGCTTGTGTAGGGTGTGGTGTCAGAGTACAGTTTGAATCATCATATTCACTCAATCTGAGGCAGTTACTAGAATCTATAGTGTTTGGACTGAGGTTTCTTACAGAACGTCTCTCTTTGATTGCGGGTATAGTCCTATTATTGTGGTTGAATAGTCTGCCCACATGCGTATTCCGAGTATTCATGAATGGTGCATTATAGTTTTTCGGTTTATAATCTAATCTTGGTGAATTTTTCAATGGTTTTCTATCGTTCAGTGGAATCAGGTTCTTCGGTTTGTATGGATTTCGCCGAGGATTTTGCGGTCCCTCAATAGCTTTTTCAAGTTTCGGTTCATTTTGCAGATTGGCTTTGCTGATTACTGTAACACGATCGTAGCTAGACGACTGGGACGCACTGGTCTTGCTTGATATTTCAAAGTTAGCTACGTAAGCTACTTCTTCAGTGCGGCAAGTTTCAATGAGACTGCAAAAAATAGGAATTGAATTACACAACAACTACACGCTTTAAATTCTATTCATTATTAATTGCCAAAGATTCTACCAACCAAAAATACCGACTTAAGTAGTTGGCTAATAACTCGCCCGTGTGGTATTCGCTGCGATCATAAGATTCCAGGTGACCAGCAGGCTTATCACATAAGTCGCGCGCGAGAAGCTCGAAAGTGACATAAAAGCCAAAGTTATTGTCATTATTAAGGCGCTAGATGTGCTTAGCGTAGAATCGGTAATTGTGGACATCCTTGGGGAACACTATTTCCCGATACTTACATCAGAAGTTTTATAAATACAATCCGATTAGAGGTATGAAGTCTACGAGTAACATGACTTCTCAACGCACAAAGAATATTGTGTAAATAATCAATAATTTACATACAATATATACAAAATATATAAGTAGGTATAGACAATTAACATTAAAATTGTTTGTCGTTAAATACCTATTTGTAAAACAGTGTAAAAGTTACCGTCTTCCTTTTCTATTTCTGTATTTCTTCGTGAAAATTTTCTTTTTCTTCTTTGAAGCAAAGCTGTCCTCATCGGATATACGCGGAGGCGAGCTGAACTGAAACTTGTTAATGTTTCTTAGCACTGACCAAACATCTTGGACGGTTACATCGTCAACATTACCAGATTTCCCTCCACCTGAAAACGTCTTCATATCGCCATTTTTCACCAGCAAATCTGTCGAACTGCATTCGAAGTGTCGTGCGTCTCTATCGTAGAATTCAAATCCTTTGGTTTTAATACCATTCTTTCTAGGATTTGGGTTTACATATCTTTTTGGAGCACCATATTTCTTATCAATTTTGTTGTTAAAATAATCAGAATCGTTCATGTCGCTGACTGTACAAGACTTCGGTATTGGAGCAGGAACATTGGGCAAGGTCAAAACGGACTTCCTCGACTTGTGCCTGATTTTCTTCAGGGCCTTAAATTCATCAGAACTAGCTCTATAGATGTTAGCAGCCATAGGATACGATGAAAATACTTCGTTATTGTTGTGGACCATGCGTTTTTCAGTCATCCGGGAAAACAGTTGAATTTTTTCGCCATGCAAGTAAGGAGAGTTTTTCTTTTTCTTTGTTTTACCTCGTTTAGAAGAGTCATCGTCACATTTAATTTTAATCATACGAACAGAACCGGGAGCCCTGACTCTCTTGAGGGAATGTATCAAAGGAGGAGTGCTTTTGTCGCCTAAATCAAATGCGTTTATTGCCATTGTCCAAAAATCTTTTTTTCAAGCTTCAGACCTAAGAAAAAGCAATAAAAACATTTACATAAGTATTATTATTACCCGCCCGCATTAACAGTTTTATCGTAAGAATGGAGTATTTTCCTGTGGTAAAAAAAGGTAGCCTATGTGTAATTCTGACGTATAGGTAAACTATATTATAGTAAAGATTTATTTAAATCCATTCAGTATTTTTTGTGTGAAAGAGTAACAAACATCCATCCATCCATCCATTTCGCCATGACATGACGCTCTAGAGTCCCCCCCTGGTTGTGTAGCCGATTTCGTGAATTACAAGATTACCACTAGCTGGCGCACTGGTGGAAAATGGTATGAATTTGTATATGGGAGGCATGTGAGATGACCAGAGGAGAGTCGAATAACTGCATTCAGGGTAAAGTTTTAAAAACAAGTGTTGAACGAGTAATTGGGACGTGTCTCATCCCGAATCCAGAGAGAACGACCGACAACCATACTGTAAGTAATGCGTTTTGCTACTCGTTTTGACTACTGTACGACCTAGAAGAAAAATCTTGTTTCTGTGTAAGTACTTACAAATATCACTGTAATTTCGAATGTGTACCACCAAAAGATACCACACCTACATGGAAACAAGCTTATTATTATTAATAAATTAAATAATAACTTTAAAAACAATTAATTGGCATTTTAATAAATTATTTCCTTTCTTTTATTGACGTAGGTTAAGTATTTGACGTTTGCTGGATTGTCAGAAGGAACCCAAATGTTTATTTTCAAATGTAACTGGCCCCCATGGAACCGCTATACTTTAACATCGCCAGCATTTTTTAAATAATTATTCCACAAATGAAAAATTTATAGATTTTTTTCTAGAAAGTTAATTATTGGCAATAATTTATTAATTTGCAGTGCAGGTTCCTCACGGTATTCTTTCTCCGTAATAACGTTAAATAAATATACAAATGAGCATCGAACCAGCGTGTGCGACGCCTTCCTAGGTAACGCTCTTTAGCCACTACGCCACCAAAACTAGGGACAAGATGAGAATGAGACTAAAAAATAAATAACATAGTAATACAAGCCTAAATCGTTCGTTAACAACTCGTATACCTAATCCCCACCAATAGCAAGCCTACTCTGAAAGCCTACATACCCAACACAAGTTAACACAACACATCAAGACAAAATAGAGGAACCAAAAAACGTCTCGGCGGCTTTATTGCTACGGTAGCCATTCATTCAAGGAATCGTAGGATATGGTATGGATAATATAAATACACTATACTCTGTGACTATACGCTGCTTTTTGAGACACACTAAAACAACTATAGAAATTATTTTAGTGGAGGACTTCTGTAAAATGACACCAATACGGCAATACCAAGCTTCGGTCGTCGGGTTTGATACTCCGCTTTAATAGACGGCGGCAACTTGAAAATTTTGTGTTTTTGTATTTGATGATCCTCGTAATTTGTACAAGTAGGTATTATGATTTTCATACAGATATGATAAACATCGAGTAGCGTCGTCAGTAGCCTTCATCACGTCCTCTCGCGTGCAAGCGACAGGACAAGAAGAGCAGCTAATGAGATGGTCAATTTTCTGGGGAACCATACCACACCTTCACTCCAAGTTGGAATCCCCATCGGTACAAGTTATCCCTAGTCCGACCCACCTGGGTCCGGTGTCTGTTGAGGGATTTCCAAATAGGTCATGGCTGTTTATATGATTACTAGCCTAGGAAAAACAGCCTTGGGCGTGCCACGAAGAACAACACTATTTTACTCAGGGTGAATGTAGCTTTCTAATGGTGAAAGGATTTTTGAAATCGGTTTAGTAGTTTTTGAGTTTATTCATTACAAACATACACACACACACACAAATACAAATCTTTCCTCTTTATTATAATATGAAGTATGATGGTATGATATTATATACATCCCCAAGATCAATTCTATCTCTGTACCAAGTTTCATTAAAAACTTTCCGCCCGCGCTGCCATTTTTCCTGTAGGAATGGGAAGTTTTTCCGTGGGAATGAGGTATCTTCTCGCGGTAAAAAGTAACGTATGTCCGTCCCCAAGGTCTATTCTATCTTCATACTAAGTTTAATCAAAATTGGTTTAGTGGTTTTGGCGTGAAAGCGTAGCGTAACAACAGACAAGAGTTACTTTCGCATTTATAATATTAGAATGGATTAGGCTGTATGACTTAATACCATTGCCTTTTCATTTGGAAAAAAATTAAAAAAAGTAACAGTCAGTCAATTGTCAAATTAAATTAAAAACACGGTCGTTCGCTGCCGGGTTTTATCGATTGTTGTTTTCCAATTTATTCTAATAAAATCGTATTATTTAAAATAATGTCGTCTGGGGAAGATGGAAACATCATACAGTATGTGCCATTCATGTCATTCGTCCATCCTTCGTTCTGGCATTCGCTTACAGAGATGAAACTCGATGTGGATAAGCTCGCCGAAACAACTAAACAAATCTATGGGCGTTTTTGCTATCGCGGAGATATTGGAACGGTATTTGAGGTAGACGGTACGTCTTTCAACAAGTAAGTACCTACAGATTCAAACATTTTTTAACTTGTTTTCTATGCGTTTCATAGCACCTATAAACCAACACTCCAACTTCTATATTCCGCCCCGAACCTGACCGACTCCCGTTTCATGAAGCTAGAAGGTAGAAAATACCTATGCTAAAAAAATAACTAATCTTCAAAGCAATATTGTATTGTCTGTTTATTGTATAGCAAATAGCAATTAGTCGCCTCAAGAACACCTTGTACCTTTCATAAAAGTAAATGTATTTGAATATTAATAATTTAATATTTTACCTACATGTTTCAAAATAAATTACACATGCAAATAATAATCTGTACTAAAACACTATTTGGCCACTGCTCTACTAATAATTACACTGCATTTATTTTAAGAGCAACGAATGTGTAATTAATAATCCATTCCGAAAATAAAAATAAATCACAGGTTACCCAATAAGTTTTACACTGTTCTCTCTCATATTAATTTCTAGGTTGCCTCAAACAGAAATCCACTATGAAAATGTAACAGGCACAATAATGAACAAGAATACCATAGAAGAATTCAAGACCATTGACAAAGCTGCCTTGCTTAATTCAGTGGGGGAAATTGTTTGGGCCAACATCAAGCAAAAAACTTGGATTAGCAATCCAAATGTGTTGCTCAACTTTTTCATACTTTCATTCGCAGTAAGTTTGGAAGATTTGATGTAGGCAATAAATTATGTTTAACATTATCAAACTGTAGACATGATCTTGTTTTAAAATATTTACCCGACTACGGCACAGCAAAAAGGAGGGTTATGATTTTGACCAGTATGTATGTATGTATGTATGTATGTATGTGGTTATGTTCATCTGTTCCCTCATATCTCCAAAACTAGCAGTCGTATTTTAACAAATGGGGTGTCATTTGATGCGTCTTAATCGTCCGCTGGTTATAGGATATGTGGCGTCACACTAAATTTAATATGGCGCCCTCTACAGGACATGAAGTCGTGAACTAAAAAAATATTTTTTTTAATTGGTACCGTGTGGGGTATCAAATTTGAGGGCTCAACTGGCACAGTTCAAATATATATAAATATCATTAGTTAGTGCTCGCGGTTTCGCTTGCGAGTATCGAAAAATTGATTTTTTTTTATATAATCTTGACTCAGATGTGAGCCAGGTATGTCTTATCTCCACATGAGCTCGGAGTACTACCACCAAATGCTGAAGGTGGTAAAAGCAATTCTGCTGGCTAAAACTCCCATTTTATATTGTTTCTGCTTGTTCATCTGTTTGTACGGGTTAATCTCCTAACTTATAACTGTTGCACCGATTTAAATGAAACTTTGCATGGTGGTATCTTACATCCCCGGTCAACATTTTATTAGTCAGCTACAATTTGAGCCTGAAACAAAGACGATCGACTTAACCTTTTTGCAGATAGTCAAAAAGTCAGAACAAAATTTTCACATTACAGATTCACATACAATGTGCTCGATAAAAACAAATACAGTCAAAACCGTTTACGACGACACCGTTTAGAACAACATACCGGTTATATTGACTAAAATCATAGGTCCCGGCTGAATGCTATAGGATCGCCTTATAAAAAATACTGCTTTTTACGACATTGCTTATTACGACATACCGCATTAAGCGACTTTATTTAACTAATATTTGAGAATTTATATTTGTTATAACGACCAGTTGTCTTGTTAACAATTTGAATGAGTAACACTATCCACATTTGGTCCTAGTATAATGGGCAATGGCCATTAAGATCGCAAAAAGAAAGATGAGTTTAGGGTCTTTTGTAATTCTCCGAAACAAAATACACGTGCAAGCAGTATGCAATGGCCAAAATCCGCTTCCTCATACTATCTATTCAGTCAGTTGGTAACTTTTCTGTCTGTACACAATTTGGAGCGCCAAAACATTTTGGAGTTAATTGTGAACTTATATACTGAACGTGTGACTTTATTAATACAGAACAATTATAATTATACTATAAGTTTTTGTGATTTAATAAAACTACATATACTTACTTCTAATAAAAATTACTTTGTATTGTACCTCAATAATATCACCGGATGTTACGACTATCGGTTTTTACGACCAAATATGAGTAGTCCCTTCGATGTCGTTATAACAGATTTTGACTGTATATATATTATATACGTCGTCTAGCTTAATAAAAAAAAAACAGTAAATATAAATATCTTTCAAATCGCCGACGTTACAAAACATTTGGCATGTATTTCACTAAGCCGTTTCCTACCTGGAGGAGCCCGAACTTGGTATGTACAGAAGCCAGCACATGCGGTTGGACATTCGCACAACGAAATTCACCCGCTAAAGAATACGGGCGCTCCGAAGGTCGACATGTTCAGCCGCATAATATGCTGGCTACTGTACAATAAGTACCTACATATTGAAAACATTTCATGCATTTTTATAAGTAAGTGTATAATAGAGTGCCGCAAACGGCTTTGCATCGCGATCTGTTTGGGAACTGTATTGTACCGAAAAGTTTTACGGTAAAATAGTGACGCCATTTAATAAGCCGTAAAGTGTCCGCACGGCAAAATAACGCAACCGTTTAAAGAGACGTAAGGTTTTTTTTATCATCCTTTGTCTAATCAACAAATCCGGTCAACAAAATACAAAGCCAACGGGCTAATGTTAATACTTTTTGAGTAAATTGACTCTAAAAATCTGAATTTCCGGCGAAAATCTGAATTTCCGGCGGTCGCCGGCCCCTGCCGCGGCACGCTCGCTCCGCTCGCTCGGCTCCCTCCGCTCTGTTATTGACATCAGTTTAACCTAACCTAACCAACCGATTTGTTTCTGGGTAGAAAAATATTTTGATTAATCGGGGGGCTGCGCCCCCCGATCCCCACCTTGTGACGGGCTTCGCCCCCCATCCCCCCCTTCGGTTAACGCCCTTACTCTATACACTCCCTCCGCTCTGTTATTGCCATCAGTCTAACCTAACCTAACCAACCGATTTGTTTCTGGATAGAAAAATATTTTGATTAAGCGGGGGACTGCGCCCTCCGAACCCCCCCTTGTAGAGGGCGCTTCGCCCCCCGTCCCCCGCTTCGGTTAACGCCCTGACTCTATACACTCCCTCCGCTCTGTTATTGACATCAGTCTAACCTAACCTAACCAACCGATTTGTTTCTGGTAGAAAAATATTTTGATTAAGCGGGGGCTGCGCCCCCCGAACCCCCCCTTGTGGAGGGGCCTTCGCCCACCGTCCCCCGCTTCGGTTAACGCCCTGACTCTATACACTCCCTCCGCTCTGTTATTGACATCAGTTTAACCTAACCTAACCAACCGATTTGTTTCTGGGTAGAAAAATATTTTGATTAAGCGGGGGGCTGCGCCCCCCGAACCCCCCCTTAAATAGGGGGCTTCGCCCCCCGTCCCCCGCTTCGGTTAACGCCCTGACTCTATACACTCCCTCCGCTCTGTTATTGACATCAGTCTAACCTAACCTAACTAACCGATTTGTTTCTGGGTAGAAAAATATTTCGATGAAGAGGGGGGCTGCGCCCCCCATTCCCCGCTTCGGTTAACGCCCTGACTCTATACACTCCCTCCACTCTGTTATTGACATCAGTCTAACTTAACCTAACCAACCGATTTGTTTCTGGGTAGAAAAATATCTTGATTAATCGGGGGGCTGCGCCCCCCGAACCCCCCCTTGTAGAGGGCGCTTCGCCCCCCGTCCCCCGCTTCGGTTAACGCCCTGACTCTATACACTCCCTCCGCTCTGTTATTGACATCAGTCTAACCTAACCTAACCAACCGATGTTTCTGGTAGAAAAATATTTTGATTAAGCGGGGGGCTGCGCCCCCCGAACCCCCCCTTGTAGAGGGGCCTTCGCCCACCGTCCCCCGCTTCGGTTAACGCCCTGACTCTATACACTCCCTCCGCTCTGTTATTGACATCAGTTTAACCTAACCTAACCAACCGATTTGTTTCTGGGTAGAAAAATATTTTGATTAAGCGGGGGGCTGCGCCCCCCGAACCCCCCCTTAAATAGGGGGCTTCGCCCCCCGTCCCCCGCTTCGGTTAACGCCCTGACTCTATACACTCCCTCCGCTCTGTTATTGACATCAGTCTAACCTAACCTAACCAACCGATTTGTTTCTGGTAGAAAAATATTTTGATTAAGCGGGGGGCTGCGCCCCCCGAACCCCCCCTTGTGCAGGGGCCTTCGCCCACCGTCCCCCGCTTCGGTTAACGCCCTGACTCTATACACTCCCTCCGCTCTGTTATTGACATCAGTTTAACCTAACCTAACCAACCGATTTGTTTCTGGGTAGAAAAATATTTTGATTAAGCGGGGGGCTGCGCCCCCCGAACCCCCCCTTAAATAGGGGGCATCGCCCCCCGTCCCCCGCTTCGGTTAACGCCCTGACTCTATCCACTCCCTCCGCTCTGTTATTGACATCAGTCTAACCTAACCTAACTAACCGATTTGTTTCTGGGTAGAAAAATATTTCGATGAAGCGGGGGGCTCCTCCCTCGCTTTGGTTAACGCCCTGACCTGTATTTTCATAGCCAGTGACCTTTTAGGGATCAGTGACCTTTGAGGTCTGTGTCGTTTTTGAGGTCGATGACCTTTTAAAGAAGCGAGTTATTTAAAATAATGTACTAGTGTGCCGTAAGCTTACTTTACTTTGTTTTATGTTACTTACCGCTTGCGGCACTCTATACACTTTCTTTTTATAAAACAGATGACAGAAATCATGCCTGCGCTTTATTCTAGGAATGGCTTATGGAGCCCTCTTATTAGAAACAACACACAATAGGTACCACTACCGGAAAACAAATTTTTTTTTTTCATGTCCCACAATTAATGACGACATAACTGTCCCCCCATGGGAATATTTTTGGGAACTGCCGGTCAAAATGATTGTTTGGACCTAAAACTGTGTACCAAACGACTATCCTGTACATCGATTTGCGTTTTTTTAGCGTTAAGCTACGCACAGAACGGACCTGAAAAGTAATTATTATAACCCCAAAATTATTTAAATAAAAATAAGTTCAAAAACTAAAACCCGACTACTGATAATTCGAGCTCTAAAAAGTAAGAAACAAGAAAATATTTTCATCAGGAATCATTATGCACAAATTATTCAATATTTTATCTTTCATGCAATAAAAATGTTTTACGTAGGTAAAGGGAATATTTCAATGTACTTATAACTTATTCGTAGTGATGTTCAGTCAGAGGATAGCCGTGGTCGTATGCCATTTTGATATGAAATTTATGAATGGTCTACTATTCAAATAGAATCTATTGTTTAATCAAGGAAGCCATGAAATGTATGAATGCTTTCATCATCATCACATTATTTCAGCCGAAAGACGACCACTGCTGGACAAAGGCCCCAAAGACCGAATGCTAATATAATTTAAATTATAATCTATTGTTTAATTAAGGCAAAATGGCATACGACCACGGCTATCCTCTGACTGAACATCACTACGAATAAGTTATAAGTACATTAAAATATTCCCTTTACCTACGTAAAACATTTTTATTGCATGAAAGATAAAATATTGAATAATTTGTGCATAATGATTCCTGATGAAAATATTTTCTTGTTTCTTACTTTTTAGAGCTCGAATTATCAGTAGTCGGGTTTTAGTTTTTGAACTTATTTTTATTAAATGTTTATATTTTAAAATATTTTAATTGATTTGACATTTCATAAAAAAGCTCATTTAACTAGCCAGTATCCTGACCTTAATTTGGGGGTATAAACAAATAAAATCTTAAATATCTAAAGTAGTCAACTTAATTATATTTCTTTCTTTATTTCAGGATCTCAAAAAATTCCACTATTACTACTGGTTCGCCTTCCCTGCACCAAGCCAGCCTACAGTCTACATGAAAGCTAGTCAAAACATCACTGCCCATTTCACAAACAATCAGATAGAAACCTTAACTCAAGGATATAAGTCTTTAATTCCCACACAAACTTGTTTCTTTATAGTTTCAAAAGAAAATGATCAAGTTCATGTGAAAACACTATCACAGTTTATACAATCAAGTGATAATGTTGATATTTCCTCATCATATTTTGTGTTTGAAGACCCAAGCTCTGGGGAAAACCCTGGTTGGCCATTGAGACTCTTTTTAGCTGCATTAATAGACCATTTACAAATTTTAGCTGGAACAGAGTTAAATATTATAGGATTAAGATGCAAGACGAATGGGAGTATTGATACGAGTCGCGTGTTTACGATCAAGGTGCCACAAGTAAGTTATTATTTTAACCTTTTAACCGCCATGGTCTGATATATAAGACTTACCAAATCGAGCTCACAACGCCTTAAAATTTATGAGACGGCGGCGTTGTGAGCTTGATTTAGTAAGTCTTATATATCAGACGATGGTGGTTAAAGGGCTAATACCTATTTTTCGAGATAATTCTGTTAACTTGTCATAGATAAGATTATATGTATAGCTGGATGAAGTAAAATTCATTCACATTTCAACTACAATTTTGTATGGTGCAATATGTAATTGCACACTACATTATAATATGGCTATTAAAATCATTTATTCATGTAATGCATGTAGTAAACATTTGTATCGGTTTTAGTTAAACTTAGTGAGCTACCAAAAGCATTTTATATTAATTTAAATAGAACTTAGAATGTTCACAGCATACAGTGCATTCTTCTGTATGTGTTATATTTTTTTAGGATATCCAGTCAGTGGAGAGTGCAGGTTGGGTGGGATGGGAAAGGAATGATAAAGGGAACTTTGGACCCAAACTTGCCAATATGTCTGCCTCTATGGACCCAATAAAGTAAGATCTGATAGAGCTTTGTATGTATGTGCTACTTCTACTTAAAATAAATAATATTTCTATTTCTTGTTATTTAACCTTTTAACCGCCAAGCATATTTTCCGAGCATATTTTCTAAGAACTTGCTCCTACCGCCAGCCATAGAAACAAAATCTTTATCAATCAGTCAAAACATAAGTCTTATTTATGAGACGGCGGCGGTGTGAGCTCGATTTGGTAAGTCTTATATTTCAGACCATGGCGGTTAAATAAGTGGCCTCATAAAATTTATTTTGAATTATTTTGTGGAGGCAAAGGGAAGATCTTCCTTGGGGCATGGTGGTGAACCCGGGGACCGTGGTCCAACTGTACTTCATTCGAACTTGTAATTGTTCAATGTCTTTCGAAAACTCTGATAGCGCGTTTCAGGCCTCGGCTTCTAATTGGTCGTTCTTCTAATGACGTAGTATGTGGCGTGGCGCCACACTTTTGACTTAAGCATGCCATGTCATCTCTTATTGTAGGTTTATTGTGACAGTCTCTGTTAACTTTTCAACTATGATCCTAGATTGGCAGACACATCATCGGATCTAAACATACGGCTGATGAAATGGCGTCTCGTTCCGGACATGGACATTGATGTGATGAAGAAGACCAAATGTCTCTTACTCGGAGCTGGTACCTTAGGCTGTCACGTCGCCAGGAATTTATTAGTAAGTTGATTAAATAATTTGCATTATTCCTACTGATTCGCCTACAGGCGGTATTTATATTATTCCAAAAAACGAACGCGATTTGTAACCGCCACTCTTCTGTTTTCTGTCAAGATCTTGTCTCCTGATACGGCACCACATTTTATCCTGTACTTGTTTACAATAAGTTCTTCAGGATCTTCTTTCTACTATCTTTCCTTCTATAATGATTTCCTGCATCGACGGGGAAGAAGCAGATACTCCTAACTTACACAGACCTAAATGGAAGATAGGAGTATTTACTTCTTCCCCGTCAATATGAGTATATGTAAAACTGCAAACCAAGGAAAACACTTTGTGGCGTGGCACTTTGTAGCACTAAACTTTCCACAAACCCAAAAACCCTTTTAACACCAAATACACTTCAATTGGATCACTTTAAATGACATTAATTTATTTCAACAATAATTCTAGACTATTTCCAATATATAATTTCTAAACGGTTTACAGGCATGGGGTTTCCGCCACATAACGTTTGTAGACAGCGGCAAGGTTTCGTACTCCAACCCGACGCGCCAAGTCCTGTTTACCTTCCAGGACTGCCTCGAAGGCGGCAAAAAGAAAGCCCAAGCTGCGGCTGATAATTTGAAACTAATTTTACCTACTGTCGTAAGTACACATATTTTTAACTGTTGTATTTAAAGCCAAACCGTAAGATAAAATATGCTGCTATATTGAGGCAATTTAATAGAACTATTATTTTAGTTTCTTGTGGCCGTTGAGGTAAAAAAGTTCTACGACGCATGATGACGTCGCTCAAAAGACGCTAGAGGGGTCACCTAATTTCTTTTACGAATCCATAGATCAGCAAAGGCATATCAGCTCACATACCAATGCCGGGTCATCCAGTCGGCGAATCGCTGAAGGAGGAGACGATATCCAACATTAACACGGTCGTACAAGCCATAGAGGAGCATGACGTCATATTCCTACTCCTCGACACCAGGGAGGCGAGGTGGCTGCCCGCGCTCGTAGGCGCTCACTGCGGGAAGGTAAGGGTCTCACCACTCAAAGTTAAACACACGGTAAACGCGTGTTTATAAAATGTATGAAAAATCTCATAGATTTGCCCCAGCGTAAGATGCGTATCTCACGCTGGGGCAACATTGCGCGGCATTGCGGCATTCCGCATACCTAATTGATAAACAAATTTTATATGGTCTGTTTCATATAAATCCGGACAAAAGTTCATTGACCTCTTTCTTTTCTTGAAAGTTAAAAATTGCCATTTTCAAAAACTACTGTATGGTAGGGCTACGAGAAAGAAAGAAAGAAGAAAGAAATTATTTATTTGCCAAGATAAATGTATACAAGGTCTTTAAAACGAATTATTGCCAAGATAAATGTATACAAGGTCTTTAAAACGAATTATTGCCAAGATAAATGTATACAAGGTCTTTAAAACGAATTAAACAGTCCAATTTATCTAGTCTACTCGCAAGCGTGCTTGATACTAGACACGGGATTTATACCTTATAATAGACGATTTTTTTTCGAATATTGGATCTTGGTCATTCACCTGTCTGTTGTTTTTCTCAATAAATTGTTTTACAAACAAAGTGTTTTACAGATAGTAATAAACGCAGCGCTGGGCTTCGAGAGCTACCTAGTGATGCGTCACGGCGTGCGCTCGTCGGACGCGCCTTGTGAAGGCGGCTCGAGCTCTGCTCACCCCGTCACGGTGCCCGGCGCGATGCTCGGCTGCTACTTCTGCAATGACGTCACTGCTCCGGGAAATGTAAGTTTCATGTTTGTTTGAGGCTTTCGCGCTTACTTCACAGACCCGTAAACAATTGTAATAATGTAAGTTTCAGTTTGGTTCGCACTGCTGAGTATCCAATTTTGTTGTCCTAGTAGTCCCTACAGAAGGTTCACTTAGCTAAACAATTCAAATAAGTAGCAACCCTAGCTCCGTTACAATAAAGTGCAATTCAGATCGCACAGCACTAGCTAAAACACGAAGTAGCTGCCTCGCTTTCTACCACATAATGCGTCGATTCGCGCCTCTGTACTAACACGTTTAGTTGCGTAACACATCCCGGGGGGCGCATCGGCCGATCATATCTAAACTACGGAGTGACACACGTCTGATTAAGGTCGAAGCCGGTATTGCGATAAACGAAGTAGGTTATATAATTAACCGATTTTAAAAAAGGGAGGAGGATCTCAATTCGACGCGTATGTTTTTTTAGGTATAGTATATAATATTTATTGTCTTAGAATAAGTCATGAAAGTAGAGCTACGATCGATGATATTTAATTAACTACCAAAGATATAATATATAACTTCCCAGCGTTCCTAAGCACGTTCTTTAATTTTTTCCAAATCGTCACTTACATTTATGACTTATGAGGCATCTAAACGTGTTTATTATTTTAAAAAATGTGTTGTGTTTGTTTTTAAAGTCGTTAAAAGACCGCACGCTAGACCAGCAGTGTACGGTGACCCGCCCCGGCGTGTCCGCGATAGCCGGCGCCCTGGCCGTCGAACTACTCGTCGCCATGCTGCAACACCCACTGGGGTATGTCATCTATTTCAGCCGATATACCTCCGTTTCTTTCATATTAATCCGAACAAAAGGTCATTAACTCCTGCATACAATGCGCACATTTTTTTCAAAGGATACGAATAAACTATAGGATAATAAATAAACTATAGGATAATAAATAAATATATCACAGAAAAACCCGTTTTGGCATTATACATTATACAACTGTTCACGGGTCTTAGCGCGATAATTTTAAATAGGTAGGTATGTATTACGTACGATACCTTATTTTACCGTTTTGGCATACCGTAGTGGAAGGCGAGGTGACCGCGTGACCTTGTCAGACATTTTGGCGTTGCATTATTTTTAATAACTTTCAAGAAAAGAAAAAGGTCAATGAACTTTTGTCCGGATTTATTATGAAACAGACCATAGACAGTTTCCAAGGATAACGGTACTTTTACACAGCGGTGCCACCCACTGGGGTATGTCCTCAATTTTTAACATTTCAGCCGAAAGACGTCCACGACTAGTCATAGTTTCCTAGGATGACAGTACTGTCAATACTGTCATGTACTTTCCGTGCTTCGGAAGGCACGTAAAGCCGTTGGTCCCGGCTACTATCTACGGAAGTAGTCGTTATAGGAGCCATGTCGGAAGCCTAAGGCAGCTCAGCGATTCCGACACCAGGGTTTCTGAGGTAGGTTTAACCTCGAAATCTACTCGATAAGATATAAGTACTGTCATATAGCGGTGCCACTCACTGGGTTACGTTATCATCATCATTTCAGTCGAAACACGTCCATTACAAGACAGTTTCCTTGGATTACGGTACTGTCATACAGCGGTGCCGTTACATAGCGGTGCCAACCAGAAGGGTACGTCATCATCATAATGAAACGAAATTATATGGAATGACTCTGCAGTCTATGGCCCACCTGATGTCCTGCCATGCGCAGGACCTGATAGATACCACAAATAATGCAGTCGAAGTGGCTAAGTTCTGGGCCACAACGATCTAATTTGTCATCGACATGATAAGAAAAAGAATAAATAATTGGGTACTTAACTGGCTAATCAAATCAGCTTCTTTTTATGAAATGAAAATAAAAGGGAATAGTAAAATGTGACGTCACATTTTACATTGACCGACCATTTCGTACAGAAAATTATAAAAATAGCCCTAGACTAGACTGCATACAAATGATTCCTGACGGTTACATTTTCAGTAAAAGCATTTATTCTATTATATTTTGAATAATGTCCAGGCGCATATGTCCCCACCGATGGGCTCGAGCCTACCCTGTAATCAGGGTGAATAGGCCTTAGTCGACCACGCTAGCCCAGTGCGAGTTGGTCATCTTCACACACAACTCTCGAATTACTTTGCAAGTGTATGCAGGTTTCCTCACGATGTTTTCCTTCACCGGAACAGCGTCGAATAAACGTACATATGAATTAGAAAATCGAAAACACATTGTTACGTGCCGAGGTTCGAACCCGCGAACTCCCGAATGGAAGTCAACGGCCCTAGCCACTTGGCCACCGACGCTCTTAATCATCATCATCATCATCTCAGCCGAAAGACGTCCACTGCTCAAAGGCCTTTCCTAAGGATCTCCACAATGATCGGTCCTGCGCTGCTCGCATCCAGCGGCTTCCCGCGACCCTCACCAGATCGTCGTCGGCACAAATTACGTATAGCGGCGGCGCGCGGCGCGCCTAGACAGATAGCCCACTCGGAACTAAGCGCCACATTTTTACGCACACATAAATCATTGCGTTTACAGGCCGCTCGGACCACGCTCTATACAAGCTCGGACCAGTCGCAGTCGTCGCTCTCGCGATTATTAACAAAGTATTGATGTTTGATGTGCTAAAAGAATGGATAAGTGTTCTTATTACTGTTGTAGTGTATTTGGCTGTTTAAACACAACACAAAAATGACGATACACGTTTTTCAAGGAGTCAACCAAGTTTAGGTAGTTAATTTCAAGGACGGCGGGAGTGGACCTTCTGTAAACTTTTTATTTTGTGTCGTCGGTCCACCTCGCCTCGCCTCGCCCAGTACCAAATCTGTATTCTAGAGCCCAAGCGCCAGCCATCAGCAGCGTCACGGATCACCCCCCTCCGGGCACCCAAGGGGTCCTGGGCTCCGTGCCGCACTCGATCCGCGGCTTCCTGGACTCCTACCACACTGTTCTGCCGACCTGCGCTAAGTTCCACCAGTGCATCGCCTGCTCCGAGCCCGTCCTCAAACAATATCAGCAAGATGGCGTCCAATTCCTTCTCAAAGTGTTCAACAGTGCCACTTATTTGGAAGAAGTGACTGGTCTCGCTGAGTTGCACTTGGCAGCTGAAATGACTGATGTTAGTATTGCATAACATGTCCCTACGCTTTCTTAATCCCAGTCGCACTGTAAAATCTTTGATAATCCTACTAATATCATTAATGCGAAAGTTTGTGAGGATGTATGTATGTTTATTGCTCTTTCACGAAAAAACTTCTGAATGGATTTTAATGAAACTTTACAGTAATATAGCTTATACATCAGAATAACACATAGGCTACCTTTTATTTTGTCGAAAATCCTCATTCCCACAGAAAAACTGTTAGCGCGGGCGGAGCCCCGGGGGCCGAACGCTAGTATTATATAATAGCTCCGTGTGATTCGGGGCTAGCATGATGCAGTGCCGGCCAAGATCGACCATCTGCTTCAAATGTAATTGTTTATTTGTTTTGCTGTCGAGGGTAGCCTCGACAGCAAAACCACCACTATAGATACCATCGGGGACTTTCACGCCTGACCGTTAAAAAATATATAGTTCGCTCCACGTTCGCTCGATTCATATCCTTCAAGCTATAATACTCCCTCAAGTAAACTTAATGAAATTCAATTTTGACAATGCTAATAAATGCTAGTGAAACAGTGGTAAATAGTAGCGTTACGCGTTGTAAGAAAAATAGTAGCATTCTACGTAGTTTGATGTTCAAGCCATAATCATCCCCTCTCGTGAAGCCAAACGGTGGGGTCTTTGAACAAGGAAACAACGTTGAGTTCACTTATGTGCAGGCCTTTATCTGGATAGATTTAAAACCACTACCAACCCACCGCCTTTTAAAACTGAGGTTTATTTCAACGCTGCTTTTTCCACAGGCCCTTTTTTTAGGGGGTTGTAAAAGCATTCTTTTATTTTAATAAAATACGTAATCAAAAATAGTTTTTTTTACTTACAAAATTTGCAGTGTCAATAAGCTCAAACACTGCTTCCCGAGCTAGGTAAAAACCTGTCTCACGGGGACCAATTGCTGCACCCTTGAAGTTCACGTAATTATGTATATTTGTGTTGTTGCAGATCTTAACATTATCAGATGAAGAGGATTGAAGCATTCCTGATTCACCAAATATTGCAGATTAAATAATTTATCTCTATAATTATTATAATTCTATCTTCTCATTGTAAATGCTGAAGCTTATTGATATTTCCAGTTTGCCAATCGGCTCTACTTAGAATGATACAGCAATGTGGCAGGTTTTGTGGGCAATCTTATTGTGATATTATCGTGCTTTTGTAAAATAATATTTATATACCTACCTAGTCATGTAAGAAATGTAATAAATCAAAAGTAATTTTTATAACAGTATTTTTTTCCTTTTATTTATTCACTTGGTTCGCAAATAAACCGTAAAAACTATTAAAATTAGAGGAAAAATGTCTAACTAAGAGAAAGTGTCTATTATAATTCGCTTTATTTGTAGATTTCACAGACATTTAGTAAAGCATAGTGAATGAATTCAAATAGAAAGGGAAATAAAGAAAGCAATGTTAAACATACTACTAATCATTTAATATTACAAGTTAAATTAGTTAGTTATCACTTATGGGGCACCACTCAACCTGATTGGAGGCAAAGGGAATTTCTTGGGGTGTGCGATTTCTTTGATGGGTTTGGGCGGGTGTATCTTGCGGCCGTGGCGGCCATCCTTGCGGTGCCACAGGCCGGAGCGCGGCCGGTTGCCGAGCCACCTGTTCCGCTGTGGGGAACCGATCGGTGTATCGCCATGGTCCACGTTTGAGAGACGACCTGAAATCATTGTCATTCTTTCATAAAGCCTGACCAAAGAAATAAGAAACCTGCTCTGCCACGTGTATATTTTTACGACTATGGCAACAATTTCCCTTATAAAATTAGTTCCATTGAAATTCCGCAATATGGCGAGGTTTCTTATTTCTTTGGTCGGGCTTTACAATACAATAATTCTATAATGACACCAAGAAAATACAAATAGAAAACAATAGGTTTCTACAGGCAAAAGGCCGCCTGCTAGGTTGCAATTTCCTTCAGGCAACCCATGATAAAATAAGTAGTATGTAAATCTAGAACTTTAACAACTTTATTTACTTACCTACAACAGCCATACACCGTTGGTCAAAACTAAACTGTCTCTTAGAAGGCATTTGAACTATAACTCTGTCATCTTGCTTCCTTAAAATGGTTCCAAATGTGCCTGCAGCATGGATATAGAGACCTCCTTGACCTAGAAGAAACCATAAATTAGTAGCTAACCCCCCTATACATATTGCTCCAGTAAAACTTTTCCAGCAATATCTATTTTTAAAAGACAAATGTTGAAAAGAGACAAAAAATTGTTCAACTTTACTGTTAACAGTAAAGTTATATAATATAATCACAAGTAATAAATGTTTGTTTCCTTTAATGCAACAGTATTTACAAATAAGCAACTATAAATGCTGCTTTGTGTAATCTGGTTCACACTTGTAAAGTTTAACATTCAAAGACCGTTCCTACCTGGTTCCTTTTCAATGCAGTGCACATTAGTGCCAGCTGGCAAAGCCCCCAGTAAATATGCATCACCTTCATTGGCTCTCACTGAAAATTAAAGCGAAAAAGTTTCGTCTTACAAAAAAATAATATAAATACAATAAATAGAAGAAGCAAGATAAGTGATATGGATTTATTACAACAAAAAAATAGAATAGAATAGAATATTGAATGGCCTTTGATTGCTTACAACAACTGCTACTATTATATGTGCATGCACCATGCAAAACAATTTCAGCATGAAATCTTTTTTTTGTCAAAATAAAATACTATGTTTGGCATTTTAACATGGTTGTGTAATACAGCCTGATTCAGAATTATGTATCCACCCCAAAAAGAATTTATGTAATACTTTGCAAGTGCACCACCACCTTACTTCCGAATGAATTAATTACAAAGTGTATCACAGACATACATACATTATGTTTCGAAAAATAATTTACTTTGTTAAAAACAGTGAACTAAAGGCATTTATTGTGGCGCAGCTGGGTCTCAGCAATCTCTGCAGCTGACTGTATGTGAAGAAATAGGTGACCAAATGCTGTAAAACTGTTAGGTTCTTATAACTGAACAAACCTGGTATCCTGGGCAAATTACGAGAAGTTTTTATGATGTCACCAGCTTTCATATTCTCTGTAGCAAGAATATATTTCAACTTTTCTCCTACCGCTACTAACGCTATATGGGATGTTCTGCACCCATCTTCCATTACCTGTGAGGGCAATAAAACAGTTATACTTCAATATTTAAAATATTACAGTAAATAAACATTAATAAAAAAAGAAAGGAAGAGAGGTAGGTAAACCTGAATAACTTTTTCTTCTTGAGGTGGCCCTTCAGTAGGGCCGTCCCTAATCCAGTCTATCCAATGATACTTGTGCTTAATTCCGCCACCAATACCTTTGGCAACTACTCTTCCTAAAATGCAAGCAAGACAATGTCAATCAAATTTATAAAATATTTTATAACCGATTTTAAATGTAAAAATACAAACCAGTTTCTGGATCTCGACCCGCGAGATTTGTTACTTCAAGAGGTTTTACAGTATACTCTTCAGGAAAGTGAACAATTCTTCTATAGCTTTTCCCAAACCCAGGCTTAGGTTTTACAAGAGGTGGATTACTTGCTAAAGATATTCTCGTCGCGTGAATAGCTCTGTGACTCACGAGCGCAGGAGTTAATGTTAACCCAGCAAATAACCGGTTTAAAGCCATTGTTTTCTGTCCGTTTACAACACAAAGTAGTATTTTCTTGTTAGCTTTCAAAATAAAAATTCTAACTCCTCCTTTTCTACCCTCATCGTTTTCAAGATATGATTGACATGACATTTGACAGTTGGTTGACACCGATTGACTAAGGCACCTATTTCACTGGCGACGAAGACAAAAGACGAAAGGGACGCAGTTATGCTTTAGAATGAGATGTAAATACACCGCGCTCACTCTTGCGCATAACTGCGTCCCTTTCGTCTTTTGTCGCTGTCGCCAGTGAAATACCTGCCTAAAAAAAAACTAACACTGACTCACTGACTGACTGACTGACTAATTGAACGAACTGCTGCTGGAGCTGCTGATCCATCATCTGAATCCGAATGAATGATTTGGTTGTCTATGTCAAGTTTATTTTTCTTTTGAATTTTGGGCCTATGCTTGGCCTCTAAACGAGAAATAAAAAATAAAAACTGCAAGTTTATCGCCCCCTAGCGGGAATTTTGTGATAAAAATACACCATGAATGTGGCGTGTGTTGTTTGGAATATCGTGAGTCGTAAATAAAAATGCACTTGGTGGCTAATAATTTCGTGTTCTAAGTGCAATTGAATTGTGTTAAAACAATAATCGAACTAAATACCTCATGTAAACAACAAGGACTACACGAAAGGACTGATTTACTTTTGTTATTTTGTCATATGTTGCACGCCTGCCTTGAGGTCTGAAGAAGACAAAAAAAATATCAGTTATTCCGATGCTAAATTGATAATGCTGTAAGTTTTATTTAGCTCCTTCTTATTAGCTATGCATAAAACAACTATTGTATCAGTCATTACGTGTGCATCTGCCGTTGAATGCAATTACGACTAGCAGGTTACAAACTTGGTGGTCATAACAGAGATCTTACTCTTTTTGAAGTAAATTGTATTTTGGTTGTAATATTAATAAATATTTTCTACTTCAATATTGCGAATCCTCAAAACACTGACCAAGACTGACCAAATTTCTCACTTGCATTTTTTCTGTTACAGAAATAGACACAAGCAGTCTTCCGGCACGTTATTGCGCTTTCTCGTGAAAATGAGGTGCCTTACGTGTAACATTGTCTTCTGAAGTTACTGTTCATGATGGTTGTAAGAGTGGAAGTAGAATAGTGCAACAATGAGTCACAATCTAGCGGGTATGCCCCCGTACAGGCTGCCGGGCCCGGGGCTCGGCCCGCCGGACTTCAAGCCGCCTATGGACACGCCCACGCCGCCGGCACCGGCCCCTAGTAACCCTAAGAAAAGGAGAAAAACATCTAATGCTAATAATGCCTTAACACCGCAGCCTCCACCAACAGCACAAGACCTATTACCTCCCCCTCTCACTGGATATGGAGATACGATTGTAGCATCAAACCCCTTTGATGACTCTCCTTCAACGGTGTCATCACACAATGGACCTAGCATGATGAGTCAAAATGGACCGATGATGAGTCAAAACGGCCCAATGGGTATGATGGGGCCCATGCATGGAATGGGAGGGCCACCAATGCGACATATGAGTCCTTTACCACATAACATGAGTCCAATGAGCCAGCAGATGCCCCCAAGAGGAGGAATAAGTCCAATGGGAAATATGAGCCCTATGGGACATATGGGGGGAATGTCACCGATGGGTGGGCCGAACATGGGGATGAGTAATCATAGCATGGGGCCAGGAATGGGACCCAATTCAAGATCTATGGGAAGCCCAATGAGTCCTATGAATTCAATGCCTATGGGGTCACCAATGTCTGCTGGACCGATAGGTAGTCCAATGAATATGGGATCAATGGCAGGGAGCCACATGAGCAACAGCCCTATGGGGCCACCAATGCACAGTCCACTTGGTGCTGGGTCTATGAATGGGCCCATGAATGGACCAATGGGAGGAGGGCCAGGCATGAATGTACCACGAATGAATGGACCAATGGGTCCCAGCTGCTCCAATGGCTCAATGGGGCCCAATAGTTCAATAATGTCTACAAACCCAATGCAAAGTGGTGGGATGGGCCCTGGTCATTGCGGCCCAATGAGACACGGAAGTCCTATGGGCTCAGGCATGGGGAGTGGTCCTATGGGTGGTAATGGTCCTATGACATCTATGGGGCCTGGTCCTCCATACAGTGGAAGTCATATGGGACATGGTGGGCCTATGGGTATGGGAGGTGGTGGCGCAATGGGAATGGGGCCTGGGCCTGGTAACATGGGGAACTGTGGACCATTAGCTGGGATGAGCGGAATGGCCATGGGAGGGCCAGGTGGGCAAGGAGTGGGGCCTATGGGTCAGAGTATGGGCATGTTTGGCCCCAAACCGATGCCTGTGAGTGCGGGAAAAGTGTACCCTCCTGACCAACCAATGGTGTTCAATCCTCAGAACCCGAACGCTCCCCCCATCTACCCCTGTGGAGTATGTCATAAAGAAGTTCATGATAATGATCAAGCAATATTGTGCGAGTCTGGTTGCAACTTTTGGTTCCATAGGTAAGTTGTTTTTATATTCATTTAAAAACAATTTAAGTATTGTCAAAGCGTGAAAAGAATTAGAAACTTGCCATTAAAAACTAATTCTCAATGCACAAATAGTAGTAATATTAGTATTAAATAAAGAGGGTGTAACAATTTATTTTTCTAATTTATATGATGATGACTATTTAACCCCTTATTTTCTTTTGTTTAATGTATGACACAATAAAATCCTTACCCTCCTATGCAAGATTATTTGTTTTAGTTTGTTTCTGCTGTTAAACATTACTTAATTTTCTTTAAATTTTACTCCTTTGTACATATTGAATTTTTTTACCTAATTTCTAAATATTTGTATGCAATAAAAAAAATCCATTCCCTCTATTCCAGGGGTTGCACGGGTCTGACGGAGCCGGCGTACCAGTTGCTGACGCAGGAAGTCTACGCCGAGTGGGTTTGTGACAAATGCCTGCACTCTAAAAACATCCCCCTTGTAAAGTTCAAACCATAGCGCTTACCGCCCGCCCTCCTGCCCCCTATTTGAGTCTCGCCATTTTCATCACAAGTATTTATTTCACTCCATTGAGGACATTTAAGTGACCTATAGGGCCGTGCAGAGGTGGCGCTTAGTACATGAAACCGCCGCTAGTTAGCGCTTACGTCCGCTGCGCGGTCCATCTTGGGCAATATCGGAATGTCGGTAGTTGTAAAGAAGGATCTCATTGCATTAAGAGTATTGGCCTCACACTACTTGCTAAAAGCCAGTTTACAGGCTGATTACTAGCAGAACAGTGTGAGGAGTCTCCTGCCTTAGACTTCTCGAGTACTCGGTTTAGGAAAAACTCGCGAATAAAAGTTGGCTCAGAATTTCTTAGGCAGTTGACAAGGTTTGAATTAAAGACTAGAGAAATTATTTAAATTGATACTTTTTAAACTTTCTGGCTTACACTAATTATGATAATGCAGTTGAATGTAAATGGATTCTAATAATGAAATGCAGACGGTCCTGTCAAGTCTAGTCTGTTATTGTCATTGTAACTTATTTATTGTTAATGTTATATTAAGAAATGGTCTTGTCGACACGAAATTAGTATGGAATATTGTTCGCACGTGTTCCTGCATTAGGCATATCGGTCAAAGCAATTCAATGTGATGTGTCGGTAGTTCGCAGTGTGTATTTGAACTCGTCATAGCAATACGGCGGGCCACGACCGCGCGAGGATTGTCAAATATTGTCGATGCGCAAGTGTGCCACTCCATTCTGTGCATATTGTAAATATTTTCTAGAATAAGTCTTAATCACTTTCCGCCTTACTTATGGTGAACTATAATAGTGTATGTTAGATGTACACAACCCAGTTTTAGATTCTTATCGACAGTCGTCATGGTGGTATTATGATTATGACGTATTAATTTATTAAATGGAGAAAAATTATTCTTGGCTTCAGTTTTAACGGCCTAAGCTCTTCTATAATAATTTTCGTGTCTTCCATTCGAGACTTCAGATAAAATTGCTAATTTAATCCCATCGTGTTAAAAAAGCGTTATTTTTGCTATAATTTTCCTCAAATATATTTTTAATGTCGTTACAGCACCATGGCGACATAAACAAGATAAGACTAGAGTGGTTCTTAATTTCGCTATAGATAATGAATTGTATGTACTTATTATTTTGGTGCCCTAGTTTTGCATGTAACAATATTCGCGTTATCTTACATGTAAATACGATGAATCCATACGCTTTGTTAAGAATAAGAGTGTTAAATGTGTTTGTCAATTTTTTTAACTTTTGGAGATTTTTTAATAATAATATCATTTAAGGTTTGTACTGTACATATTAAGGAATAACTTTTATAGTGTAGGTCTGAGATTATGACGATCAGCCCCAGTGACCGCGCGGTTGTGAATTGTGACTTAGTTTGTGTGAATTAGCAAGCAGCTAGGTATATTTATACAGTATAAGCCAAGCGGGTTTGTTCTGGGGCCGGTCTAATTTCCGAATACTCGGATATATGGGGTATAATTTTATTAGCGAACAATATTTTAAGGGATGAACCCACCCATGAAACTAAACCACTTTCCCTAAACATAGACTGAAATATGAAATAAATATTGTTTGTTTGTTTGCATCGAATAGGTTCCGAAACTACTGAACCGGTTTAAAAAATTCTTTCACTGTTAAGAAGCTACATGATTCCTGAGTAACATAGGCTATATTTGATTTTTTTGAATAGGGATTTGTACTAAAACTTCAATAATGTAACCCAAGGTGTAAAACAATACCTAAAATATTCCTAATTAAGGTGCATCCACACCGGCCGGCCGGCACCGCATCGTATCGAAACGGATTTTACAATTTTTTAACTAAATTAAACCTTGTATACAGTATTTAAAGTCTATATTACCAAGTCACGCACAGCAGCTTGACTGCGCGTGCGTGCGTGACGGGCGGACGTCGCCGTCGGCATGCCGCGACGCGCGGTCTGCTCCGTCCGCGGCGAACGCAGTCGGCGGCATGCGAACGCAGCCGGCGGCATGCCGCGAGGGCCGATACACGTGATCGGCTCCGTTGAATAGATACGTGTGCGAGCGAGGCACCGCCGCCGCCGGATCCGTTCGTGCGAAGCCGGTCGGAGACGTGCGGTGGCATGCCGCCGGACGCGAAGGCATGTGGCCGCATGCGTTCGCATCCGGCCCTTGCGTTGCGATGCCGGCCGGCCGGTGTGGATGCACCATTATTGAATAGGCTCCGAAAGTACTGCACCGATTTTGGTGAAACTTGGCACAAAGATAGAATAGACCTTGGGAAAGAATATAGGCTACGATTTACCGCGGGAAAATTCCTCATTCTCACGTGAAAAATTGTTAAGGCGGGCGGAGTTGGCACAAAGATAGAATAGACCTTGCGGAAGAACATAGGCTAACTTTTACCGCGGAAAAATCATCATTCCCACGGGAAAAACTGTTAACGCGGGCGGAGCCGCGGCGGAAAGCTAGTATGAAATAAAAGCTGTACAGAAAAAAGCACGAGATGTAAGTAGGTATATCGATTAGAGAAATCTACCATTTTTGCTCGTTATCTTGACTAATGGACATTACGATGATGTTTATGTAGTAGTAGTATAAGCATGTGTGTGTAGGGGTAGCGAACGCGCACAGAAATAATAACTAAGGCAGGTATTTCACTGGCGACAGAGGACAAAAGACGAAAGGGACGCAATTATGCGCAAGAGTGAGCGCGATGTATTTGAATCTCATTCTAACGCATAACTGCGTTTTTGTTGTCTTTGTCGCCAGTGAAATAGGTGCCTAAAAGAAAATTGACAGGTGCGTTGATGTGAACAGCTGATTAGTTTTCTTTTTTAATTTAAAATTAATAAGCAGTCTAATGCGTACTATCCTCTCCTAAAATGTTGTGCGCTAATATACACCCTGTATACCTTTAAATTTCTTATGGGGCTAAAAAATACTTGTATGACGTTGTTGTCGATATGTACTGTTCCGCTCTAAACCATATTTATCCGTCCTTTGAGAGATTAACATTTCATTCCCCAAATTAAAGTTGAAATTTGAAAATAAAAGGATATCTTTCCCAATCTCTCATATTTATTATTTTGCAAATGAATAAGAAACACTAGAATCAAAAGGACCGTTAAAGGTTTAGAGCAGTAGTAGCACATTATTAAGAATTTTAGCGAGTATTCGGCCAATAATGAAAATCGATTTTTATTTGTAGTGGACCTTTAGTTTAGCTCATACGCGTAACTCACAAAATGTACAGTAGCTAGCACGTGCGGCTGGACACAATTACCTTGAAAGCGCCTTTATCCCCCGGATTTCGTAGTACGAGCACGTACGAGGTCGTGTACGAGATGTGCTGGCTACTGTACATGAATAAACTTTCAAATTAGCTAAATTATATAGTTATGATGATTATTGATGATAAATCATGGTTCGTATTTTTAAAATAATGCAATTTTTAAACCTTAATTGGTTTCTCTTTATTTAAATTTCATAATGAAAGCTTTATAATTGTGAATTGTTTCGTTACATATATTATGTAAGTAATTTTATTCTGTGCCATTTTTATGTATTCTTATCTTATTTCTGATTTCAATGTTTTAGTATACAATTTTTTAAGTACTTTTTGAACTAATGAAGAACCTTTTTTTAATCACTTATTTTACTACACAATATTGTTTCAGAAAACTTATTTCTTTGTACTTAGGTAACAATGTATTATATTATTAATTTATCAATAGATTTCTGTTCATACAATGACTAGATATCATATTATTTTGGTTTGGTCTCAACTCCCAGTAAATTTTCTGTGCACATACTCGTATATTCGTCTCAGTGTCATAAATACTTTATGTGCAAGTATATGTTTTGCAGTGATACCAAGTGCTTTAAGTCTCTGCAGATAGTTAAGTTAGCTTTAGGAACTTTACTGACAAACTAATCTTTTCTAAAAGATGTTTCGTAAAGCCAGAAAAATAAAAAGCCTGCTCTGGGGGCGCCACGTGTAATTTTTTGTGTTATGTTATGACAACAATATCCATTATAAAATTAGTTCTATTGAAATTCCGCAATATGGCGTGGTTTTTTATTTTTCTGTTTCAACGAAAAGTAACTAATATTAAAATGGAGGAGGCTGCTTATAAAAGATATTTAGCAATCCATCAAGATTGAAAAAAAGTCTGTTTTGTTCTTCTGAAGCCAATGAGAGCTTTATTTTAGTTCTGACGTTTCGGCAAATTTATGCAAAACCTCTAGCTCAGTCTTAAACTATGTTATTAGATAATTTTACAAAAATGGCTAAATAATGAACCCGACCAGTTATTCAGTAATAGAAAAAAAATCAAGATTGTTTTACATATTATACCTACTCTCGAACTGCGCGATCTTTGCTTTTTTATATTAGTTACGAAATATGATTTAGGAGAACCTTTTATCTTTCTTTATCATCATTTAGATTTTTGAATATTAAAATACTTTTAATCGATACTTCAAAACTGAGCTAATAGTTCTTGCGTCAAGATGATGATCCCCATTTGGTAGTAGACTACAATTACCTACCCACTGCCATTCAAACAGGTTATTAAAATTGAAAAAACTAGCATGAACATCAAATGGTAGAACATTTTTATATTCATACTTAACGAGTTTACCCAGAAAGTAAGTTCCTCTTTTTAATTTCTTTGCTTATTTTCTACTTAATAACATTAAAAATTGTTCATTATAGCATATTAGTGCGATAAAAAAAAATATAGCAGAAAACTGTCACTCATTATAGTAGTTCTAGGCAACTTCTATTTTATAAATGAATATGTATATTGTTTGAATAGTGGTTTATTGTACACATTTCATTATTTTAACACCATGACATATTGATATAAGAAAAACTATTTCTGTAGAGCAGTCTATTCTACATCTGTCGTCTGTAAATTCGTATAAATTTTTAATAATAATGACGTATCGATCCTTATGAAAGGCAATAATAATCGCAAAATTGTTTCGTAGTCTAAATTTATCAACTACAATACAATGCGTGCGAGTGCGACCCCAGCAGGTCAAAAGACATTAAGCTAATTATACATATTACAAATCAGCACAATTTTATTATAATTAATACTTATTTCATAGTTGAGTAAGCACGTCATCATCCCGGCATATCTACGACTTTAAATTAGATATTATTTATTTGATCGAGAACTGTCTTATAAACAATGTTGCGACCTTGATAATTTATAATAATTCCTGTTGTATATTTTTTACATGGACAGGTCATAATATATTGACTAGAAATTAACTATACGTTTCTCATAGTTGTGCGTGCATATTTCAATTCCGAGAAAATCATTGCTGATTGCTATTAGCTTTAGTTGTAAAATCATACCCCTGACCTACTCAATATCAAGTGCATAAACAAATGGTGCTTTCATCCAGACTAGCTGTAGTCGCACACATGCAATTCGAAGATTAATTTAAATATAAAAATCTCTCTTGTAAATATAATGGTTGATGATTAATTGTACAGTTAAGTACTTATAATATTAGAGATTTACTTAGGATATTCAGTCATGAAGTAAAGTAACGTTACGATAATTGGAAACGTGATTGCATCATCACAAATAAAATCACGAGTGACTGCTGCTATTGTATATTGATTTTCACATGCATGTTGATTTTGATACCCCTGCCCGTTTTTGCAAGTACAGGAATCGCTTACAAAAAAGGACCATATCAAAGCTACAAAATCCTTTGTGCATGTTCAAAGAGTTCAAAGAATTTATTTTTTAACTTATGGATGTTACCTCCACTTAGTTAAGTCATTTAAATATCTTTTCTGGCGAGTTCAAAATTCATTCATGTCTTCACTTCACATTTACATAGTTGTTAGCCGAAAAAAACTGATCCGAGTACAGTAGCCTAACCAGCATGTGCGGCTGGACATGTTGACCTTAAGAGCGCCCGTATTCTGTAACAATAGGGGTGAGTTTCGTAGTGCGAATGTCCAACCACATGTCCTGGCTTCTGTACATTATCGCGTTTATTTGTATATTAGTTTAACTTTGTAACTACTCTAAACATGATTTACCTAACTATTATAATTTAAAACGGGATATATACCGTGGTATTTGGAAACCATGAAAGCTTTAAAAAATAAGATTTACCTTTTATGGTAAGAGCAACCTGCAAATCCGGGCATTTGTGTTAAAATCCCTATAAATGTTACTTACAATCGACAGCTGTTGTAAGGAAGTTGTATTTCAAGAATATTTTATGAAATTAGATACATCAGTGGTCTTAAACTTGTGCATAGTTTATTTTGTATTATGTGAATAATAACAAGCAATAATAAAATTGTTACTGAGGACGTTTCATTTATTTTTGTTCCTATACATAGAGCCCTGTTCCATCTTTTCCTCTAAATTATCACTTGAAATAAAAACAGAGAGACAATCAATAAGCAACCTTGTTGCTAAGCTAATAAATAAGACCGTTTAAACATTAAAGCCTGACCAAATAAATAATAAACCTGCTCTGGGGGCGCCACGTGTATATTTTTACGACTATGGCAACAATTTCCCGTATAAAATTAGTTCCATTGAAATTCCGCAATATGGCGATGTTTATTTCTCTGGTCGGGTTTTTACCTTCAAGTGTTTTTGATGGCATTCGTAGATAAGTCCTGAAGTGTATGTATAATATACACTTCAGGACTTGGGCTTGTAGTACCGACATGCTGTCTGAGGATACGAATGGACTTCCCCCTCACATCACTGGACAGGATCGCGCCGTAGCCGCTCTTTCCTATGGTATTTTTTTTTATTTATTTGCGACTTAGGTAAGTACTATCACAGAATACCAAATAGTAGTTGGTACTCTATTTTCACACTTAAATCTACTCGCCAAACTGTTACGTTTGATGGCGAGTTCTCGCTCTATTAGGTACAGGGTTATACCTACCTTAGTATAAGTACAGTCAATCATAACCATAAGTGCAGTTGTATCACGTGTTTTTATACTTTCAAATAACTTTTTTCCCAAAGGCTTGATATTCTTTTTTTTTTTTTCAAATGATATGTCCTGAATGCTTTTGGAAAAAGGTGCATTAGGTGCACGTGACATGACTGGACTTATGAACGTGACCGTACCTATAGGTATAGATTGTAAATACAATATAAGTAAATTGTTTAAAAGTGCAAAGCAAGCAAGCAAGTGCAAATGTATGATGAGATGACTGTATTTTGCAGTTGTTTGTAAACAAACTCTCTATTGGCTATCTATAGGGTGCTGCACAGGCCCTTTATTAAGACGTATTTATTACCAAAAATTACAATTAAGACAGAGTTATTTAAGTAGGTAATAATAACACTCCAAAAACGTTTGAGTATCTTTTTTATTGACTTTAATAATATCAGTATGGCATACACTTTAATAAACCTATGTTATAGAAGTTTTATACAGCAGACTTCCCTTTTTACAATATGTGTTTAATTCCTTACAATACCTATTCAGCTAAGCACATGTCTGGCTTATTAATAAAAATATAATTAATATTAGATAAAATGTAACAATATGGTAATGTAAAATAAAAATACCTACTTGGTACACATATAAAGTTGAATTGAAAAAACTAAATAAGTTATATGTAGTGAGAAATATATATCAATTTATGATAAATTTTATTACTTAGTGCTCTTTATATAAAAATCGAACCCAAATATAATCATAAATGACTTCTCACTTAAGTGTGATTTAGTTCATCTATTAGTTTTGTACTTTCCAATGTAATATGTAACACTAGCTGTCCGCCCGCGGCTACGCCCGCGTTGTTTTTTGACTTTTCCGTGCAGTTTCCCGTAGGAATAAGATATTTTCCCGCGGTAAAAAAAATCTATTTAAGATATTGTCCGGGGATATAAGGTACCACCATACAAAATTTCATTCCAATCGGTCCAACAGTTTCAAAGATTAGCCCGTACAAACAGAGAAACAAAAAAAAATCTACAGTACTTTTTTTACATCCCCCTGACTCAGTTTCTAGCAAAAAATTTTCTATGTACAGATTTTCCTATACAGTTTTATTATATAGATTGTAAATGTCGTAATTTATAACAATTTTAACTGACAAAGTAATATTGATATCACAAAATATTCCACAAAGTATCATCAAAGTACATATCTGCCTACATACAATGGTAATAAAATTGTAATAATGAGTTGGTAAGTACTTACTAGAGTTCTTCTAGAATAGTTAATTAGTAATTAATCACCTTAAAAAAATAAAACAATAATCCTCAAATATCTAATCTTTGAAGATGGTAGCAGTCATGTATTCTTAATTACATCATTTATAATACTGTCATTATTTATATAATAATGTTTTCTGTTAATCAGTAGGTACTAATGTTATACTCTTTTTTTTTTTATTCATTTAAAACTACCTCATTATTACAACTCTTATTTGTGCAATTAACTAGTATTTTAAAGATAAAAATATATTAATTGTTATTTTTTTTCCATTAACCATAATCAGTTCCAAATGAAGTGAGCCCTTTATTCTGTATAGCAAAAGACACCGCTGCATCCATGAAGTCGTAATGGCTTGTGTAGTCAGTGCCGGAGATATCAAAATCAGAATTTGTATTTTGAATTTGAACATTATCAATGTAACTCAAGTATGATGAGCTACTGCCATCAGGGTATAGTGAAAATCCTGTTTCTGAGTCATTTGTTTCTCTTGGCCAGGTCATGTCATCTAAATCTGAATCAACATTGTCTGTTTTGTTATTATTCATCTCCACCTCTTCGTCTGACTGCAAAGGGGTACTGGATCTTGAAGGGAATGTTTCTTTTACAGGGCTTTTTATTTGACTTTCACTGTTAATACTGGAAGTTGATGTGTTCTGCAATCCATGGGCCGAAATTGCCATTAAAATGCCTTCATTTTCTATACTGTTGTCACCAGGTAAGTTGTTGATAAACTCAGCTACGTCTAAGGCTAAGAATCTGTTGTCAATGTCGGCTGGCAGCGGTTGTACCATCCAAGAGTCTAGGACTCTGTTTATTGTGTTATCCACGAAGCCTTTAGCCATCTAAAAATAAACAAGACATGTTATTCAACAAGATAATATACAAAAGACTTGAATGATGATGAGGATGATGAGCTTGTTCATCCTGAACTCGTGATAATTTTTTAGTACTGTGTTTATAGAATGTCTCTTAGTTTGGATTGCCTCTTGGCATAGGCCTCCTCTAACGCCCTCCATTGCCCCCTATCTTGCGCAACCATTCTCCAGTGAACCCCTGCTGTCAGTTTTAGGTTGTCTTCCTATCTCATCTCTCCAAGATGGGAAGACAAAAAAGTATCTGACTAGTATCCCAGAGATGGGAAGACGACCTACAAGAAACTTAAGCATGTATTAAAAATCCTCATAGCTTGTTTTGGCTTTCTTAGAACTTTTCCTGCATCAATAAGAATGTAAATTACAATAAATGTTCTACAATAAACCAGTTACCTGTCTAGCTTGCCACCGGGCTATGCACTGGTCTTCGTTATAAGATTGGGAAGAAACTACTGACACATGCATGGCCAACTGCTCATTCCTAAAAGTATTGTGGTCATTGTCATAGGAGCTGACATATCTGGGATATGCAAGCTTCTCTGTAGACAGACTTGTACTTGGTTTCAATAGTGACTTATCAGAATCGGCAATCACAGAGTCCAGTGTGTTGAAATCCTGCTTCAGTAAATAATCCCCTAAAATCTCTAAGTTTTGCTCAGTATTGCCTACTAGGTCATGGCTAATACTTTCTTTGTGAGATGAACTGGGTTTTTGCAAGTCTGGAATAGGGGTTGAAGTAGGTTTTGCTTCAGGAGTCTCATTTTTCAGTTGATATTTCCGATTGCCTTTAACTTGCCACGCAAAACGAGCTTTTTTGAGTGGGCGCTCTGATCCAGTCGAAGCGTCGCCATTTTCTTGTCGTTTACACGAAGACTCCCCTGTGGTTTCAGCGATATTCATCATGAAAACGGAAAAAATACCGATTCCCCCACAAAAATTGTCATTAGTAAACAAACACTCTCACCACTAATTACAAACATATGATTGACTTGACAAGTGGTTAATTAGGAAGTTTTTTGTTTTAATAACACTTTTCCTTTTGAATAAGATACATTTACGTTAATTATATGTACAAATCTACAGAACTTCACTGATTTCATTAATAAATCTATAAAAAGGGAAGTTATTTCTACAAAATCTGCAATTAATCCAGCTTCAAACCAACCAAATTACAGCCTTGTCTAGTGTTTCGTTCCGTTTATTTAAAGATTCCGTTTGAATGAATGGGAAGGAAAATGAGAATGGATAAGAAGAAAAGAAAGAAATGGCAAATATATTTAATGTGAATGTCAGAAAGAGATAGTTAACTGAAACATAGACAAAATTTGAATGGAACACTTATTGTTTGTGGTAAAATTGTGGATTTTTGTGGCAAATTCAAAAGTAGGTACACTTCAGACAGATCTTTGACCTCTGTTAAATTATATTGAAGAAGGCACAATTTAACAGGGGGGTTGTATCACTATTGGTATCACTAGAACGCCAGTAAATAAATAGTTTTAAAACTACTTCAATGACCCAACTACAAAATAAGTTCTAAACTTATATGATTAACTGAACCAATGATTATAAATAGATACGGAAAGTATCTATTTATAAAATTTGTTCCTCTTTCTTAAATTAGGTATATATATATCATTATTTTAGAAGAAAGGCAACAAAGAAAGCTGGTCAACTACAATCGGTCCTGCCTCATCCACGTAACACTATTACTCCTTTATAGCCCCATCCCATAGTACCAGGCTCTGCCTAGTTGGGGTGAGATGGCCGTGTGGAGATGTCCCATATGAGTAAATTTAAGCCTCCGACTCCAGGATCAGAACACCAGACCAATCCAGCTGCAGCGAGGTGTAAGACAAGAAGACGTTATTTCTCCGAAACTCTTCACCGCTGCACTGGAGGATGTCTTTAAGCTTCTGGACTTGAAAGGACATGGCATCAATATCAATGGCGAGTACATCTCTCGCCTTCGGTTTGCCGACGATATCGTAGTCATGTCTGAGACCTTGGAGGACCTCGGCACAATGCTCGATGTCCTCAATAGAGTTTCCCAACAAATGGGTCTGAAGATGAAAATGGAGAAGACAAAAGTCATGTCGAACGCCCATGTAGTACCCACTCTCCAATAAATGATGGGGACTTTGCTCTCGAAGTTGTAGACCATTACGTCTACCTGGGAATAACAGTCCAGGTAGATCTAATTTCGAGAAGGAGGTTAAACGTCGAATCCAACTTGGATGGGCAGCGTTCGGGAAGCTGCGCAATAGCTTTTCGTCCCAAATACCGCAGTGTCTTAAATCTAAAGTCTTTGACCAATGTGTGTTGCCAGTGATGACTTACGGATCTGAGACGTGGTCGCTAACGAAGGCTCAAAGTCACCCAAAGAGCGATGGAGAGGGCTATGCTTGGATTTTGCTTGCGTGATCGAATCAGGAACGATGAGATCCGCAGGCGAACCAGAATCACCGACAAAACCCGAAGAATCGCTAAACTTAAGTGGCAATGGGCTGGGCAAATTGCGCGTAGAACCGACGGCCGTTGGAGCAGAAAGGTTCTTGAATGGCGGCCGCGCGCTGGAAGACGTAGTGTGGGCAGGCCCCCCACGAAGTGGACCGATGAACTGTTGAAGGTCGCGGAAAGCTGCTGGATGCGGGCAGCGCAGGACCGATCATTGTGAAGATCCTTGGGGGAGGCCTTTGTCCAGCAGTGAACGTCTTTCAGCTGAGATGATGATGATGATGAATTTAAGCCTTATAAAACCCAACAAAGCGACCCGTTTTTGGGTCCTACATAATGAAAAATTAAACAACACGAGCAAAGCCGTAAACGGTAAAACTAAGTATATGACCATCATCATTAACAGCTCATATAATACATCCCCATTCCCCACCGAAGGGCTCGATTCTACTCTAAGTTTATTTTATCTTTGTAACTATTCTTTTACTTATTTAAATCTACGTACTAATTATTTCCCGACGATCCCGGTAGCCATGAATCACGCGCTACTAATTACTGAAGTCATTGACTCTCCGTTCCCACGATTTTCGAATTTCGTCCTAACCACTCTAGCTCGTTAACTAGTGAATTATGTTCCTTGAAGCCCTCCAGATAATCACTCGAGGGGCGCACTCTCGGTTAACTCGATAGTCTCGATGATTGTGGTCAGTTAGTCCTTATCCGTCGTTTGGTTGGACATCACTGGAATTTCGGGGACAGGTTACGATACGATCGAGTGCAAAGGTCTCTCTCTACATTAAAAAATGCAGGCAAGTGTAAAATATTAGTATCTAGGTCTACTAGAATATGATGAGAATTTTTTTTTCAAATAGCGATTTTCTTATGGAAGCAAAAAAATGTCATCTATCAACTGAAATTTCGAGGAATTGTTTTTGCTTCGGCTTCCCTTTCAAAAGTGGTGAAAATGTCGAAGAAACCTTGCTAGCGTCAATTCCTTTTTTTCCTTTTCTCCATCAGATTCTGGTAGACCTATATACCTACCTATTCACATTTTGTGATATCGTGATACTTAATGTAGGTTAGGTCTCTCTATCTTCAGATAAAGTATACGTATTTAACAAAGGTATTTGATGCGGTTTGGTTTGGCTAAAGCCGATGCACTACGGCCGGGAGGTGGTGCCGTACCTTTATTAAACACCGTCAAATTTAATTGTTTTTTTTTTCGTAAAATATTGGTGGTACTCATGAAACTGAACAACTTTCCCTAATAATAGGTTGAAATCACAAAAAAAAATCAACTTTTTATTTAAACTTAACAGTCACGTCCGGTCACGTGACTGACTTTGTAAGACAAGGCTAATTTTAATTTTGAGATTTCAACCTATGTTCCTCAGAGAAAGTGGTTCACTTAGAGAATAAATATACATAGAGCACGCGCATCGCTCCGCTGCCTTAGTAGTATAGATAGATAGATAGTATTAATTTTTTACCTTACTATTTATTTATAGAGATCTGATGTTATGTTAAGCGTAAGCAAATTTTGGCAGATTTTGTATGGGCGGTGAAATCAATAACATTTTTCTTCTTTGATTTGTTCCTCGAATCATGTTTGCAACCTTTCACTGCACATTTTAAAAAGTTCTCCTATTAAATGACTTATTTTCACCGGGAAAAATAATCAGCTCCGATAACCATTTGATACTAAACTAACGCGCTAAAGATATTCGGACTGTTCATATCCGTGCTTACGGTTCATACTCGATAGGCGTACTCTATCCCTCCCAGAAAATTTTCTATTTATACTCTAAGGTGGTTCAGTTTCATGAATAGGTACTGCTACTATGTTGCGGATAAACAACCAGTTAAAATTCACGGTTTAAATACTAGCTTTCCGCCCCGCGGCTCCGCCCACGTTAACAGTTTTCCCGTGGGAATGAGGTATTTTCCCGCGGTAAAAGGAAGCCTATGTGTTATTCTGATGAATAAGCTATATTATTGTACAGTTTAATTAAAATCCATTCAAAAGTTTTTTGCGTGAAAAAGTAACAAACATCCATCCATCCATACATCGATCCTCACAAACTATCGTGTTTTTATCATTAGTAGGATAAAACACGCTCTTTGATGGAAAATATCAGTACCTAGCAAACCAGCATAACCATAATAATATAATATGATAATAATAGGACTGAAAAAATTCATACTTTACATTGAATGTAGAACATCGCCCTAGTTTACCGTCGTTATCCAAACTTCGATGGGACCATGTTTATATTATACTTTGACCAGACCATGTTTAAATACTTTAATAAGTTTTAGAATATTCATTAATTCTGTACCTACTACAAAAATGAATCGCTCATATGACATAAATATGTAGGCGGTTCACTTCCGACCGGCTGCACCGATTTGGATAATTATTTTTGTTGTTTTCGTACTATCGGGGGAGGCGGTTTATATGAAGAAATAATAATGCAGGTGAAACCACAGGCTGGACAGCTAGTATGATAAATAATTTAAGTTTATGTTCTAGGACAGACAAAGTTATCAGATAGAATAGATGTGCAAGCGAAAAATATAATCTTTGATGTCTAATTAACCGACACTTAATCTTAGGATGATATTTTTTATGATCGAATTACCTAGGAAAGTAGTACTTAATTAAGATTAGGTAACATGATTACGTACGCGTTGACTCTGTCTGTGTTAGATATATCAGTTTTATTTTATCTGTGATCGCTAATTCGCTAAGAATCTGCTGCGTGACGAGTTTTCGCTGGCTAAACGTCAAATTTTCCGGTGCCTAGTTATTTACTAACCAACCAGTTACCACCAGTGCTTGACCAGTTATTTAGTAACTAGTATGAGGCACTGTTACTATTACCACCAACCACGTATTATAATAAATATACGACTTAAGGTGTATGTAATGTAACTGACTGGTGGCACTGGTGGTGTGATGTACAGAAGCCAGCACATGCGGTTGGCCATTCGCTCTACGAAATTCACCCCTACCGCTTGGGAATACAGGCGCTCTCAAGTTCAACAAGTTCAGTCGCATGTGCTGGATACTGTACCTGCATAAACTGACTGATGATGCAGTTTATTTATTGATATTTTGTGCATCATGAATACTAGGTAACGTATTGTAATATTAAAATCTAGTTCTATTTCAAAATGTTAAATATTGTATTTGTAAGTTGTAAAATAGTCGGAAAAAACGCCTATTTGTAGCTATCATGAATTATTATATTAACTATCTGTCTGCCCGCGGCTACGCCCGCGTGGTATTTCGACTTTTCCGTAGTAATTAGGGTTCCGTACCTCAAAAGGAAAAAACGGAACCCTTATAGGATCACTTTGTTGTCCGTCTGTCCGTCTGTCAAGACCCTTTTTCTCAGGAACGCGTGGAGGTATGAAGCTGAAATTTATATCAATTACTCAGGTCTACTGTCCCTTGAAGCTGTGAAAAAATCAAACTTCTAAGCCAACGCAATCAAAAGATACAGCTGTTTATGCCGCAAATTTTCGACACTTGCAAGGGAATCAAAACCTACAGGGTGCTTCCCGTGAACTCAGAATCTTGAAATTTGGTACGAAGCAACGTCTTATAGCATAGATAAAGGAAAAATTACGAAATCCATAAATTTTTAGTTACATCACATAATATATATTTTTTTAATAATTTTAACCTTACTACCCATTTCCTCATAAACGCGTAGAGGTATTAAATTGAAATTCATACCAAATACTCAGGTCTATAATACCTTTAAGCTGTAACAAAATCAAACTTCTATGTCAACGCAATCAAAAGAAACAGCAATTTAAGCTGCATATTTTGAAACTCGCAAGTACTCGCAAGGGAATCAAAACCTAAAGGGTACTTCCAGTCGACCTAGAATCTTGAAATTTGGCATGAAGCAACGTTTTATAGCACACATAAAGGAAAAATTCCGAAAACCTTAAATTTTTAGTTACATTACAAAATATATATTTTTTAATAAATATAAACTTATTACTTTTTTCCTCATGAACGCGTAGAGCTATCAAGTTGAAATACTTACTTAGTACTTGTTACTTAAACGATAAAGAGATCTTTGTCTTAAATTTATGCTCCTCCATCTTTCCCCATTGTAATGTTATGAATTTCATTTTGCAATAAGATTACCATAGTTATGACTCGATTGTCGTAATGAAAGAACTTTGTAAACCTTGCAGGTTTGTACGGAACCCTCGGTGCGCGAGTCCGACTCGCACTTGGCCGGTTTTTTTTTAATTATACACGGGGAGTTTTGATTTTCCGCGATTAAAAGTATTCAAGATGTTGACCGGGGATATAAGGCACCACCATGCAAAATTTCATTCAAATCTGTCTAATAGTTTCGGAGATAAGTCCGTACAATGTGCTTAGCCATATAGTTATACTATAGACTACTATTTGGTATTCTGTGCTATAGATTTTTAACTATCCCACGGGATTTTTTTAATTTTCCGGGATTAAAAGTATAAAAAAAAAACTATCTAAAAGGTTGACCGCAGATATAAGGTACCACCACCACCATGCAAAATTTCATTCAAATTGGTCCAACAGTTTCAGAGATTAGCCCGCACAAACATAAAAACAAAAAATTGAAAAATATCTGGAGATGTGTGTTCTATTTCACTTACACCCCCTGGCTCGATTTTAAGCATTTCTTTTCTATGTACAGATTTACGACCTCTGCAGTTTTATTATATAAAAGATTGTTTAATCCTATTAATATACATGTTTGGTAGATATAATACGTTCTATAGCGTTAACATATTTTCTCAAGAAAACATAAAAATTATAACAACTATTTAATTCAATATTATTTCGTGGGGTTTTTTCCCTGTCGTCCCCCATTTTATATGTTTTTTTTAATTTCCTGCGGTAGAATGTATATGTATTAATCTAGGGTAAAATCAATCTTAATTTAAAATTTCATCCAAATCCGTTGAGTTGGTAATTAAGTCATGAAAGCAGATTCACGCATACTTTCACGTTATTATATTTTGTGTGATAGATAAAACTGATAAATATAATAGAATATTTGTATCGTATTGTATATAGCTCGTAAACTGGCTAGCATTGTTTTCCGCAGTTTTACTTATTTCTGCCGAAAGACGCCCACTGCTGGACAAAGGCCTCCCCCAAAGAGAGAGAGAGAGTACATACATTATACATTATATAAATATAAGATACTAGCGACCCGCCCCGGCTCCGCACGGGAAAATGGTTATTGTGGGTTATCCTTCAGTATATTATGCATGTATTATACATATAAACCTTCCTCTTAAATCACTCTATCTATTAAAAAAAACCGCATCAAAATCCGTTGCGTAGTTTTAAAGATTTAAGCGTACAAAGGGACATAGGGACATAGGGACATAGGGACATAGGGACGGAGAAAGCGACTTTATTTTATACTATGTAGTGATGATACCGTAGTACCAGACCAGCTTTATTTCTGTGGTAATCCTTATCTGGTAGTACTAGTACGAAATAGTGCTAGGGGCAAACAGAATTGAGCTACGTCACAGAGCAGATAATAGTAGCAGAGTCAATCACATATGGCTCTTTGAAATGCTTAGCCGATTGTACAGCGACGAATGTCATTGTCCAATTATTATGGGTCACGTTCTACACGTGACCACTTGGCCCAAAGTATTGAATCTACTCTACAATTTGTAGATCACAAATATTAGAATCATTTGACAAACAACAAATGCTTGGATATCGAGCGCGCTAGGTCATTTATATCGGTCACGTAACAAGTGTCGATTTTTGTTCTAGATAAATATGATATCTCATATCTGAACGTTATTTCAATAATAATCTAGTTATTGTTTCACAGTAACATTTTTTTGCGACTGAACTGAAGCCTGAAGATTTGCTCCACCCGCGTTATATATTTTTCTGCAGGAATAAATATTGTTTTCTTTTTCCCGCTGGATGCGGGCAGCGCAGGACCGATCATTGTGGAGATCCTTGGGGGAGGCCTTTGTCCAGCAGTGGACGTCTTTCGACTGAGATGATGATGATGATGATGATGTATTCTCTCTGCAAAAAAATATTGAAACCTGATACAATTGATAAAAACACAACAAATAAATAATTATCCAGTCGGTGCAGCATTTTTTTTTTAATTGACCTATGCTTGCGTCGAAAAGGTACGACCAATCAAGCTTTCGGTGCAGCCGTTCCAAAAAGTGACTCATAGAACTGCTACGCCGTATTTTAAGTACACCATGTTACATGTATTTCCGCAAGTCCGGTGTAACTTGATACGATTTTCCAATATAAGCAAGCATATTAGGTCATGTAAAAATATATATATCTGCGATTATATTTATGAAACAATAAAGATTTTATCTCAAAATATACCCTATTCCAATGACAGAAAGTCCTGTTGGTCAGCTGTTTTCTCTACCTCGTATCCTGCCTGCCCACACCTCAGATGACGGATGCACAGTTGGAACAAACTTTAGCTGACAAAAACACCATGCAGAGACACCTCAAGTGTGCCACCGGAGAAGGACCCTGCGACCCTGTTGGAAGGAGACTTCGAAGTAAGTTACCAATTTTGTATCGCAAAATTCTGAACGACCACAACAAACAAACAAATTGATTATGCTATAAGAATCCATCTCGTAATCTAATGGTGCATCCACACCGGCCGGCCGGCATCGCAACGCAAGGGCCGGATGCGAACGCATGCGGCCACATGCCGTCGCGTCCGGCGGCATGCCCCCGCACGTCTCCGACCGGCTTCGCACGAACGGAGCCGGCGGCGACGGTGTCTCGCTCGCACACGTATCTATTCAACGGAGCCGATCGCGTGTCGCGGCCCTCGCGGCATGCCGCCGGCTTCGTTCGCATGCCGCCGGCTGCGTTCGCCGCGGACGGAGCAGACCTCGCGTCGCGGCATGCCGACGGCGACGTCCGCCCGTCACGCACGCACGCGCAGTCAAGCTGCTGTGCGTGACTTGGTAATATAGACTTTAAATACTGTATACAAGGTTTAATTTAGTTTAAAAATTGTAAAATCCGTTTCGATACGATGCGGTGCCGGCCGGCCGGTGTGGATGCACCTTAAGAAAGGATCCTCAAGCCCCAAACTAGGCAGAAACTGTATCTTGGTAAACCATTAACAAGTACCTACTTAGGGACAGAAATAATAAATAAATTATATGTACAGTGAGCTGACGAATTAGGTGACCCCCCCGAGGCGCCATCAGGCACCATCTACCTCTCCAAGGGGGCAGAAAATAACGAATTAATGGCTAAATATACTTTATCAGTGTAATTAAGAACGTGTTGCCTAATTTCAAACGGTCTCTCTAAGTTACAGCGTGGCGAAAGTAGCGTGGCGTGTCGGGGGGGGGGGGGGTCACCTTATTCGTCAGCTCACTGTACACATACCAAGTCTCTTATTTTTGTAGAAAAAAAAAATAGAGAGTCACCCGAGTAAAAGATGTGTGTCTAACATAGGAATAAGTATAAAATATCGATACATACGTAAACTAACTAATAGAATATTATGCAATGGAAAATGAACCCTCTAGTTGTGGAGATCGGACGCGTTGAAGTAATATGTTTAACAGTTTCGAAACTGCGAACAAAAGACATCAACGCGCTCGCCGTCCGATCCGATCTAATCGGTCATGTTGTCTTCTTATTATCTTATTTCTTAACCTCCTTTGTCGAGTGTGAACTCCATACTTTCCAAACCATGTAACTCACTATTTTCAATTTCAATCTGTGCTATAAATATTTTTAAATCGCGCGAAAAATGACTCATAATTTTTAACTTAATACCTATTATGATTATTTATGATGGAACACATTATAAGAGACTGGCAAATCTAATTTATTATCATATATTATATGGTTTCCTAAGATACCGCCTTTGCCTAGCTTACGAGAAAGAGCCCTAGTTTTTACATAAATATCAGTTAGACTAGAATTTCTGTGATGTAATAATAATAATAAATAATAGTAAATATTATGTGGGACATCTCACACACGGCCGTCCGACCCCAAAATAGGCAGAGCCTATGGGTGTCAGATAGCTGATATACATACATACATATATAAATACACAACATCCAGACACAAGGCAAACACAAGTGCTCGTCACACGAATGAATGCTCTGGGCGGGATTCGAATCCGCGACCTTGTGCTTCGTAGGCACACTTACTATCAACTAGGCTATGAGGCCGACAGCCTATAAGTTTCTGAAAATAAATCTACATACGAGTATTATAAAGGGTAGGTATGTAGGCTCAAAGGCAACCTGAGGTATAAAAAACCTAATGGGTCATTATCAAATAAGGTGTGAGCGAAATGTAAAAAAAAAAACCGGCCAAGTGCGAGTCGGACTCGCGCACCGAGGGTTCCGTACAAACCTGCAAGGTTTACAAAGTTCTTTCATTACGACAATCGAGTCATAACTATGGTAATCTTATTGCAAAATGAAATTCATAACATTACAATGGGGAAAGATGGAGGAGCATAAATTTAAGACAAAGATCTCTTTATCGTTTAAGTAACAAGTACTAAGTAAGTATTTCAACTTGATAGCTCTACGCGTTCATGAGGAAAAAAGTAATAAGTTTATATTTATTAAAAAATATATATTTTGTAATGTAACTAAAAATTTAAGGTTTTCGGAATTTTTCCTTTATGTGTGCTATAAAACGTTGCTTCATGCCAAATTTCAAGATTCTAGGTCGACTGGAAGTACCCTTTAGGTTTTGATTCCCTTGCGAGTACTTGCGAGTTTCAAAATATGCAGCTTAAATTGCTGTTTCTTTTGATTGCGTTGACATAGAAGTTTGATTTTGTTACAGCTTAAAGGTATTATAGACCTGAGTATTTGGTATGAATTTCAATTTAATACCTCTACGCGTTTATGAGGAAATGGGTAGTAAGGTTAAAATTATTAAAAAAATATATATTATGTGATGTAACTAAAAATTTATGGATTTCGTAATTTTTCCTTTATCTATGCTATAAGACGTTGCTTCGTACCAAATTTCAAGATTCTGAGTTCACGGGAAGCACCCTGTAGGTTTTGATTCCCTTGCAAGTGTCGAAAATTTGCGGCATAAACGGCTGTATCTTTTGATTGCGTTGGCTTAGAAGTTTGATTTTTTCACAGCTTCAAGGGACAGTAGACCTGAGTAATTGATATAAATTTCAGCTTCATACCTCCACGCGTTCCTGAGAAAAAGGGTCTTGACAGACGGACAGACGGACAACAAAGTGATCCTATAAGGGTTCCGTTTTTTCCTTTTGAGGTACGGAACCCTAAAAACATCAAATATATTCAAAATTTGACATTTATTAATATCAGTTATAAAAAAATACCTTAGGAACATATTAATTGAGATCAACCTTAAACATTAAGTATAAAAAATGACCACCAAAAAGTCAGAAGAAAAAAATTACAGATAATTACAATTTAATGTATTAAATAGAATCACTAAACTTATTAATATTTTTAAAACAATAAGCTTCCTTAAATTATGGGTAATTCATATAGGTAAATGTGAACGTTCTTCCAGCTCTGGCCCCATTGGTTCTCCGCGGCGCATGCCCGCAGTGTTCTGCGCAGGAGACGAAACAGATCCGGCGAACCCTCGCCTTCATCCAGCGTAACTACCCGTGGGAGTGGGCCAAACTCGTGCGCAACTACGGCTGAAAAAAGAAACAATCCTACTATACAATAATAAAAAATAAATTATTGAATCAAAATACTATACTATCACAAATAATAATAATAATTTATTGAATCAAAAAAATATGTATCGCATAGTTTCTACTTTATACGACATGATCAGAAAAAAATATTATTGGTAATGTAAATTGCAATAATTTGTCTACAAACTTGTACAGGCTTGTGGTCTTGAATGAAGCTAAATCAAGATATAAAAAACAATATAACACAGACACTTTTAAAACATTTCTACAGTCATTTTTTTGTCCACGGTTACGCCCGCGTTATATTATGACTTTCCGTTCTGGTGCACAGTTTCCCGTAGGAATGAGATATTGACCAGGTATATAAGGAACCACCATGCAAAATATTCAAATCGGTTTAACAATTTCGGAGATTGGCCCGTACAAACAGACATACAGAGAAACAAAAAATTTGAAGAAAATCTGTATAAGTATAATATGACTTCTTACATCCCCCTAACTCGGTTTCAAGCATTTTTTTCTATGTACTGTTACCTCTACAGTTTTATTACACAGTTTTTTTTATTGCATAAATTTTAGCCCATATTTTAATTATAATTCAATTTCGCCATGCCATGCCTTCGGAACTGCCGCCGGTGCGAACTGAGTTTTCAGAGACCGGGATACTCTATTGTAGAGACAAGCTATCTTAGCGTTACAGGTACATTTTGGGTACATTTTTAGTCCATTCAATATTTTTTCCATCTTATTGTTTATAATGTTTTCTATACAAAACATGAAAATCTTCTTTACAAAATAACTTAAAATGTTTGTACTATTTTTACGTTTCAAATAAAAATATGCTATAAACATTAGTTTTGTGTTGAATTATCACAAACTACTTTTCAAGATATCGTTTTTGTTTAAACGACAAAGACGTGCTGGAAAACCTATAAATAAATACTAAATAATTTAGGATATTTTATTTGTGCATAATATTTAAATTCTAGAAAACATATTAAAAAACTGTAGCTGTTTTGCATCATAGTCCGCACTTTCCCTATTAAAAATTAATTGACTTTCAGCGTGTTAAGTGACGTATGTTTTTCCATTATCAAGATTCAACTTCAATCTCGTAATCTCCATCCGTTTAAGCAAGTCTAGATTGAACAGGAAAATCCGTCTCGTGATGTTGTAACGACGTGGTTCAAGTGGTTCAAATTAATGTTAATATTTGAACGAACTTATAACTTTAAAAGAAAGCGGATGTGACGTACGAAAAAAAGATCTATATGTGTGAGTAGGTAATTAATTTGTCCTCTTTGTGAATGAATAATGAATAACCTAGTATCTATGGACAATATTTGTTTAAACCCGTTAGTTGGGAAAAATATTTGCTGTGTTAATAATTTATATTTGAATGTATAGAATTCAAATGTTATTTATCGGGGTAAATAGAGCTTGTCAACAAACCAACATAGCTATTTACGTACTTATGTACGTATTTTGCTTTAGCAAATTAGCGCACAGCGCTATTAGCGTGAATCACCCATTTAGACCTTCTTGTTAGATAATCTTAAGATAAATGTAATGAAATGACATAATTTGAGATTAAATACAAAACAATAAAAATCAAAAGTGTATCCATTCTTTAAATCCGTCGCTGGCTGCGATTCACGCAACGATCATGGCCTAAGGAGGGGGGCTGTTAAGTAAGCAGTTACCGCACAACTTTTTAGCCAACACTTCGAGCCCAAGCGTGGTACCAGGCGCATGAGTACGCAGCTGTTCCTACCGAACCTACCATTCCGTGTACGCAAATCCGGGTCAAACTGTAACCAGTGTAAAAGTAAAAGTGTCCGCGCCAGCCCGATATGCAGGTAAGTGCAGTTTCTCTATAATCCACTTGTAGATGCATTTTCCGCTCGGAGCTTTCCTTGTTTCCTTGTCAATATTTAGATTGTAGAACTAAAGGTAGAACTATGAAGGACAGTCAGTTTGGGTTTAAGTGAGCTACTTACCTTATTTGCGAATTCAGGTTTTAAAGTTCATGAAGCAGTATGCTTTAACTCATACTGCGGTTATGTACTTATGTATGTATGTATACCTCTGTTTATTTTTGTAGATCAAGTGTTACTCTGTCTACAGTATAATTTATTTTATAAATACATATCTGGCTTTAAAAGACAATTTAAAAGTAATTTTCAACTGCTTCTTTTTGTTTTGGAATATAGATTATGAATACACATACACATAATGTAGCAAAGTGCGATAGCAATGCAGCATTCAAGTCTGTCTGTCCTAAACGAAACAATAGAACAGGAAAACCTTACTGGTATAGCAATCACACACAACACAATAAACATTACAATAAAAGATAACACAAGTTTTATAAGTAAGCAAACAAACAACCTGACCTATAGCACAGAATAAATAATAGTCTAACTAATATAGGAAAAAATCTTACCCCTATATGCTTATTTATGTTCTATCTATGTCTGGAAGACATTTCTTAGGAAATTATTTGTAGTTACCTGTTATGTCATAATTCTTAATGTTTAGCAATAATTCTCGTGTGCAATAAATGCTAAATAATAATAAATAAAAGTTCCCTAAACCAGCCTTGCAAAATGTCATCCGGTAATTAATCACAAGCGAAGGTGGACTATCTTGTTGTCTTGACTTTTAGTGAAGCGTATTTAATAATAGCGGTTATTTAAACAAACACATACCTATGTATAGAAACAAAAAAGGGTCAGTAATATTAGCCACTGTGCCAGTTATTTATGTATACGCATTAGCACCGCTTTGCCCTGGTTTTTCTAATATTTAATTTCGAAGCCATTGCCACAAATTTACATAACTGACGACGCTGAGTCGTAGGTACGTAACAGTACAGTAACTCTGAATGAATGGCCGAAAATTACCTAATGCCATACCACGCCGGCTGCAGTTTGTAAAAACCCTTAAAATATGGATATTACTTGCAATTTATGGCTTTAAACCTATAGAGTAGGGCCTCATATAGGTATACATAATATTGTTTTAGCTACTGTACGTACTGTATATACTAGCAGTAGGTAGATAGTTATAGACTTACTAAGCTAGGTACCTATATATATATTATGAGTAGTTATATAAAAAGGTTCGTTGCCTTTGAAGATTCTTCAAGCCTTTTTTTATAGAGAGCAGGGCGCCGCGCCGCCTTACTGACAGTACCAACTTACCCAAACATCAACTTAGATTTTTGGTAGTAGCTTTGATGTCAAAAGTTTTACTAAAGCTTGATTCAATTAATGATCCTTGTGAATAGCTGTTAAAACAATAAGGGGCAACGCAAACAGAAGACGGCGAGGCGAGGATACGGCACAGGCGCGGCGATGTATCAATCAAAACCAAACCTTAAATATATTGACATACGGCGGCGCGGCGGTCTCGCGCCGGCTCTCGTGGCAGCTTCGACGCGCCGCGCGCTACTCGATTTTGGCATGCCGTTTTCAACCGTATGTCAAACCAGTTTCAGTCGATACACCGCCGCGCCTGTGCCGTATCCTCGCCTCGCCGTCTTCTGTTTGCGTTGCCCCTTACACCAGAGTGCCGAGTGCGAGTTTTGCAACCAAAGTAAACGCGCTCGATAGCGAGAGCGTAAACGCGATTTTGTATGGAATTGAAACTACGCCATCTGTGGACAGTTCGCTAAACTAAAATTTCTCCATACTAAATGCTCGTTTACGTTGTAGTTATCGAGCGCGTTTCGTGAGTAAAAAACTCGCACTTGGCACTCAGTCTGCCAAGTGTAGCGATTACCTCCATTTCGATATCAATGGAGAGGCAGTGAGCTGTTGTTAACAGTTGTTGACTAACTTACTTTCCTATCTATTATTGTATTCCAGGCCAGGTATCGGCCGTGGCACGAGCCTTGATTATCTGTAAATTACACAATGGATTTTCCGAACACTTACGACGCAAGAACCGTTGCAATATTTAGGGTAAAACCAATTTGTAAACTCAGGCAGTATCTACAAAAAGTTGAGCAGCCTTTGAACAAATGAACAAAACCGTTGTCCGTTAGAAACATGAAACCACGACTGTTAGAAAATAGAGTTCAAAGGTTCGAGTTAAGATTTGACGAGAAATTGGATTTAATCAAATTTATAAAGCAGCATACTTATAAGAAGTTTTATGTCTTTATTTGCGTGCAAAAAAAAAACTGTCAACCATTAAGGCAGCCTCTCTGCATATCAACTGTTTCTTTCCTGTAGTTTGTTTTTTACTACATATTTTCAATGTCAATCAGAGCCGTTGAAATATTTAAATAAAAAGACATTTACCTATTCCAATCTAAGACGTTTGTCGCAGAGTAGGTGAAGGGCGACTTTGTTGTGTTTAAGCAGCGGCAATTTTACATTCATTAAATTTTAATGTGAGAATTGCTTAGGGTCTTCAAATGGGCAAGCCAGTCAGTGAATGTGTTGTTTGTGTTTGTGTGTGTGTGTGTGTGTGTGTGTGTGTGTGTGTGTGTGTGTGTGTGTTATGGTCTCTGAACAAGCTCGTGGGTTTTACAGTGCACATAAAGGATGCAATCATTTACAAGGAGTTTCAGCAAGTGGCACAAACTCGTAGATTATAATACTTTAAATAACTCTGAGTAAATCTTTATAAACCGTAGGAGTAACATGATTTTTTTTCTGTTAAATTTGTTGACTAGCTTAATTTTATAATATTTGAAATGAAAATTACAACCCACATACATACCATACATACCATTACATACCTACCTATTTAAAATTATCGCGCTAAGACCCGTAAATAACAGTAATAAAATTACAACCGTTAATGCAAAGATACGAATTATTAACAAGTGCAAGGATTCATTATTATTGTCTAAATTATTCCTTAGCAGTTTTTGTTTTGAAATGATTATTTCAAAGACCAATAGCAGTATATAATAGTAGTAATTTAGCAGAAAAACATCTAAAAAGTAAGTATAATTGTATTGTCACCTATTAAGATAGTGTGATACTAGCTTTCATAATATATCGATGTGTGTGATACACATAAAGTCGAAAAAAGTCAAACATTTCCACCAGCTTCACATTTCCATAGAAAATCCTGTTAAAATGAATTGAGGCTGATCTTTTCTGCTCGTTATATAACCATAGGTAATTAAAATAACTAAATTGGAACATGCATAATAATCATAGTGTGCTAAAACTGATTGACACACAGTGAACCTTGGCATTTATCAGCAAGTCAAAGTTTTAAATCGATAACGTGTGATTTTATGGAATTTAAATGAGGTCATCTAATATCGATACCAATGAATTTAAATTAATGTTAATCAGTGATACATTGAATGCCATATACGTCTCATTCCCACGGGAATAATCGAATAACAACGCGGGCTTACGCTATCGCTTCAAAACGGCTGCACCGAATTGGATTTTCTTTTTGGCCATTACATGACATAGCAAGGTTACAAGGTTAGTTAGAAAAACTTTTTGCAGCGGAAACAATTCTGGCGGATATCTAGTTTGATATAATTATCTATTCAATGAGATGATAATATCTGGATATATATAGATAGGTACTCTTCTCCTTCACACTTAAGAGCCGCGCTCTTGCCGGGGGAGTCTGCCCTGCATCACGAATAATAAAATTGCTCAGAGAACAAAATGTAACACCCTGTGGTAACACCGTAACACCTAAAAAATCCCACACCAAAAAAAAGGCACGCACGATTTTTTACTTTTCATTGATTTTTGAAGTGTTTATTTATCTAATATTTTTAAGGTTCAATTTAAAAACAAGTTTTTAAGTTTTTGCGAGTCCATGAATGAAAAAATTACAGTAGCTAGCAAATGCGGGTATGGAGTCTTACGAAATACGGGCGCTCTGAACGTCATCCGTATTCCGCAGCGGTAGGGGTAATTTTTTTGTACGAGTGTCCGTCCCACGTGCTGGCTTCTGTACATAAGAATGATATAAGATATATAGAATTTAAACTCCAGTAAAACCTGTGTAAAAGTATTCCCCGACCGCTCGTACAAACTGCAGAAATCATACGAGTATCATACGGCAAACGAGCGGAGGGCCGCTGTGTGATGTGATGTGTGGTTAGTGGTTACTCAATATAATTAGTTTCCAACTCACGTACGACTTGATGGTGTCTGCCAATTTAAATTTATTTATATTACGTACAGTCGTCGGTACAAAAACCATTTGTTTTTATAATTTTTAATATACCTTTTTCAAAAGTCTTCTGATCTTTTTTTAATACGTAATTATCATTAAGTCGTTATAAATAGAAAGTCTACCAATATGCGAAACCACATAAACGTATTTTCCCTGAAATTTGAGCTATCTCACCGAAAATATCTAAGTAAGTATCTGTCTTTTATCTGTCTGTGTATTCAAAATTTTTGGAATCGGTAGAACAGTTTCCGTGAAATATCAAAATATCCGCTCAAACACGTCAACAACACGATAATAATCTTTGCAGTTCAAATCGAAGCTCTTAATTTGTCAAATTTACGACACAAGCAAAGACAAATAAAAAAACCTCGTAAGTTTCTAAGAAAACACAAAAAAATCATACTAATATTATAAAGAGGAAAGATTTGTATTTTTGTGTGTGTGTTTTTATTAATAAACTCAAAAACTACTGAACCGATTTCAAAAATTCTTTCACCATTAGAAAGCTACATTTACCCTGAGTAACATAGGCTACCTTTTACTGCGGGAAAATGCCTCATTCCCACGGGAAAAACTGTTAACGCTAGTAAAAAATAAAAATGGACTGTTCTCAAACGTCTAAAACAATTTCGACTGCTGTCTGTACTCTAAGCGCATTTAGGTACACAGTGCATTGTACTTTGTGTTAGTTCTTCGCGTTTTGGTGGTTGCTTTGCTTTGCAGACCTACGTGTGTATGTTTTCTGCCGGACTATGCAGTGAAATCACACGAGGTAGGTACTTACTTATTTCTTTGTTCGAACTTCTGAGAAAGGATGAGGATAAGTACAGATAACATAGAGTCAGACAACATTGTTGTTTTTTCTGATAATTCTTTTGGAAGAATACTGTACCAATAGTGTACCAAGATTACTGGATAAAAATACTTCCACTGGAAATCGTATAAGGCCGTCCCACACGCAGATTATCGGTGATATCAGGACCACGTTTAATTTATTAATCCGAAGGACTTGACCCTATCCTAAATACCTAGGCTTTAAATTAGACCACGCAAATGCTGGTCTAATGATTTGGTTAGTCAACTTAGAAATTTTAAATTTGTGTGCGTGCGCACCGTGCAGTGCGTAGGTAGAGACCCGCAAGTCCGGTGAAGCTTGATCCGTCGTACTTTTTCGACTCAACCATAGGTCAATTAAAAAAAAAATGTTAGAGACAGAAAGTATACGTGTGTGGTGTAGGTGGCATTATTGCTGAGTAGCAAATTCTACCAACCATTGCAACCTTAAAAGTCTTCTCACTATCCAATACACATTACTGAATTTATAAATTATGATTTAAGGAATATTTTGAAAAGATGCGCCTGTGGGTGGAGGTTCTTCCGGCAAGTTCTTTTACACAGAATACAGTAAAATTTTTGATATCGCTAGTAAAGAACATGTAACTGACCTATAAATATCTTAAATGAATACTTTGACTTTAGGCGCTTAGTTAGGTTTTTTCATGATTCGAAAAATTTAGTACTTTTTACGACGTTTTCAGTTTTTATTCTGAATAATTTTACTACCTTTGTTTTGTACCTATTATGCATCTCAGATGTACAGAAGACAGTACATGCGGTTGGAAATTTGCTCTACGAAATTCAGCCCTATCGCTACGGAATACGGTCGCTCTCAAGGTCAACATGTCCAGCTGCATATGCTGGCTCTTCTTCTTCTCATTTAGCCGCGCTCTTGTCGGTAGAGTCTACGCCATTCCGTTCTGTGCTTTTTGTGGCTACTGTTCTATATTTAAAAATGTAAAATATTTAAAATATTTATGGATTTTCAGCCGTAGAAAACCTCCTTGCTGTTAAATTTGAAAATGCTCTATTTACTCGCGGTAGGAGTGAATTTCATAGTGCGAATGTCCAGCCGCATGTTCTGTACATCTGATAAGTGTAAATTAAGTATTATGTGTTCTTTTAGTTACAGTAAGTAGGCTGGTAGTAGGTTCGCATAGCTCAGTGGTTCTTAACCAGTAGTCCGTGGTCCCAAGTGGTACGCGAAGCGATCGTAACAAGTGACGTGATTAGATGAGATGAGTCGAGCAATTTTAGATTTGTGTAAAAATAATAATTAAATGAGTGTCAGTAGTAAAATTAATGCATGTTTTAATAGATATATCAAGTAAATTTATTTATTCACATTTAGGTACCGCAAGTATATTACCAATAAACCTACTGGTTGATCCCTGGCAAGACAGAAATTTGGTAAAATGGTCCCTCATGCCAAAAAGGTTAAGAACCACTGGATAGCTGATTAACTTGTGCTAAACGCAATGGCACACTTATATAATTGAGATGACCATAATTACCAGTCTAAATGTCGACACGACATAGTTATGTCGTATTTCACTTAGTTGGTAGAGTTTGCTAGAATACTGCTTCTAGTTATGAATTATTACTAGCATATAATTTAAAACTTATTAATATAATAATATCTTGCTGATTTGGATTTGTATTTATTAATAAGTAAATTACTTAACTGTTGCAAATACAAATAACTCCTATTACGTAGAGTTTGTCCATTTTGTACCTTCTACGTTTTTGTTATAAAATCTAAGCTCTAAATCAGATTTATAACTCGATATTGTGATGATTAATATAAAGCTTATAGCATGAAAAAGCATCAAAGGTGTTCTGTGTTCAAATTCACACCACACCAAATGCACCAAATACCTAATACCTACTCTACATGTGTTTAGCCCCTTCGTGTCTGGAATTAGTTAAAGATTCATCAAGAAGCAGTTTTATCATGAAGGAAAAAAAATTTACGTGCCTTTTTTTTCCTTCATTAGTTTTATGGTTTTTCGCAAGGTGACATTTATTAGGTAACGATTTTTTGCAAGTCCGGTGAAGCTTGATCCGTCGTACCTTTTCGACTCAAGCATAGGTCAATTAAAAAAAAAAAAAACTATTTTTTGTTAGCCAAATCTAACCAGGTTTTGGTTTTGTTCCAGTCGTCACACATCCTAGTTCTTTGCGCGTTGGCGGCGGCTAGCTTCGCCCAGACCACGCGTGCGCCCGTCTCCGACACAGCTTTGGACGAAGCCCTCCAGGACAAGAGGTTTATCCAAAGACAGCTCAAGTGTGCCCTCGGAGAAGCGCCCTGTGACCCAGTGGGAAAGCGGTTGAAAAGTAATAATCCTATTATCATCATACTATTATTATAAAGAGGAAAGATTTGTATTTTTATATGTATGTTTGTAATGAATAAACTCAAAAACTACCGAATCGATCTCAAAAATTCTTTTACCATTGGAAAGCTACATTCACCTTGAATAACAAAAGCTACCTTTTACTGCGGAAAAATGCCTCACTCCCACGGGAAAAACTGTTAGCGTGGGCGGAGCCGCGGCGAAAAGCTAGTAATATTATAAACGCGAAAGTTTGTAAGTATGGATATATGTTTGTTACTCTTTCACGTGAAAACTACTGAATGGATTTTAATGAAACTTTACAATAATATAGCTTATTTATACACCAGAATAACACATAGGCTACTTTTTACCGCGGGAAAATCTGTTAGCGGGCGGAGCCGCGGGGCGGAAAGCTAGTTCACTGATAATACTGTTAAAATAATTCTGCCTTGTCTATGGGGGTACCCCTCTTAAGCAGAACTCCTAATACCGATTATTACCGATTGTCGTTTTCAAGTGTGGGTTGTGTTACAAACCCGAAAGCAAAAATTGTAAAAGACGATTGACTCTAGGAAAAAACGCACTAAATACCTCACTACGTAAGCACACTCGAGCAAGTGAAACTGAAATGGTGACATATATATACATAATAAGTACCTAGTATTAAAAGTTTTGTCACTTTCTCAAGCCTCTCGCTTTTCTGTAGCAGCCCCCCTGTAGTCTTTGTAGGGGTCTTAAGGTGACACCTTTATCCAGCAGTGGATAAACTTATTTCAGCTGAAATGATGATGATTTGGATACGCAAAACCTAATTTCGCTTTTTTAGTGGACCAAGTGAGTCCTAAAACTAGGCAATTAGTCCTCATTAGAAAATTATTTTCTTCTGTTTGTTACCTACTGTATAATAAGTATATCAAAAGTCTAGAAACAAGATTTAAAAAATCGCGTGTAGTGTTAACAAAAATGAGTTCAAATCGCGTGAGAACTAGGAATCGACAATACGGTATAATACCTACTCTACATGGGAATAGAATATACTTGGTGAAGACGGCTCTGTTGTGCAGAAAAACTGTCAAGATCTTTAAGGAAATTTTCCCCTCTTTAGAGTAGTATAATATGACGTTATACTATAACTCAGTTCGTAACAAATGCCCATTATGAATAATGACGTCATCGTCGTCGTAACAACTGCCCATCTAAGTAGGTATATAATAAAACTATAGAGGTCGAAAATCTGTACATAGAATTAAAAAAAAACTAAAAACCGAGTCAGGGGTGTAAGAAGTGAAATAGTACATTTATCCAGATTTTTTAAATTTTTTGTTTCTCTGTTTGTCTGTTTGCATGGTGGTATCTTAGATCCCCTCTCAACATCCTTTGCATAGAAAATAATGGTAGGGAAAATAAAGGTCACATTAATTAAATGACCTTCTAATTCTAAACTGAGCAAGTGTAATTCGATTCTGTTTCCTAAATTTAGCATTAAATTAAAAAAAATAAAATCCCCGCCTCAAATCCGTTACTTGATTCAACAACTAGAAAAGAGCTGATAATCTTCAAATGAATTGAATCATAGTAAGAACATTCTCGATTGTGGCACCATTGCAAAATAAAAAACTTTGAAAAAACTAGATCAAAATCGGCGCATCCGCTTAGGAGCTACGATGCCACAGAGACAGACAGACAAACACACACGTCAAACTTATAAACTTATAACACCCTTAAAAAGGGTTAAAAAGACATAAGAACGGCGCAAAGTGAAACCAAAAGTGTTTTAACGTGTGACGTAAATGCTAACGTTTGACTTAAATGTACTATCGCTAAAAGTCAGCTTGCCTTGAACGTACTAACCAAAACTTTTTTTTGACAGCTTTGGCGCCCCTGGTCCTCCGAGGAGCGTGCCCGCAATGCACGCCGCAAGAAACCAAACAGATCCAGCGCACGCTCTCCTACGTCCAAAGAAACTACCCTCAACAGTGGGCCAAGATCGTCCGCCAATACGCAGGATGATTTAATCAAATTGTACTTATTTATTAATCATTATTTTTTAAGCAAGTGATACAGCAGTCTAAAGAAAAATCTTAGTTTTGAACATCACTGTTCTAAATAGTAGAGTCGTAAATGATCTGCTTTAAATAGATAAGAATTGTTGTGTAAAACAATATTATTACTGTTTGACATCTCTACTGGTTCCCTGTTTTACAAATCCATAAATTGTATTTACATTATGATTGACATAGAATTGTATTGTATTACAATCCTGAAACAAATGGTAGTAGTACTGACAAAATGATAGGCTAAAATAATAAAAATTGTAAATAGTTATTATTTAGATATTATATAAATCAATGTGATCTACATAAATTATTGTGTATTTTAATATACTTGTGGCAAACATATACGAATTTACTTATTTTATTACTTTATCAACTACCCTTTAGTTAATTTGAATTGAACACACCGGTTCGCTCAAGAGCAGGAAAAGCTAAAAAACCAAGCGCAATGGTCCCTTTATTAATTTATTACATACAACCACATACAACTGTGCATTTGGTTATACCGGTTATACCTGTAGGTACAGTAAGCTGCACATGTGGCTGGTCACTCCCACTAACTCGCTTTTACTACTATGGAATAAGGGCGCTCTCAAGGTCGACATGTCCAGCCGCATGTGCTGCCTACTGTACAGTCAAGTTCATAAGAGCAGTCATACCACGTGTTTTTATACATTCAAATAACTTTTTTCCCAAAGGCTTGATATAATTATTTTTTCGTGTTACTTGTACAGTGTAAGGGACTCAATATTTAGCTTCAAATGATATGGCCTGAATGCTTTTGGAAGAAAAGTAGATTTAAAGTATAGGTGCACGTGACATGACTGGACTTATGAACGTGACCGTACATAACGTGATGAAATCGGAGCAGGCATCAAAACTACGAGTTACCAAAAAAAATAAGCCCATAAATTTTTAGAAGTTTTTAAGTACTGTTAGTCATATTAGCTCTCTATGTTAAAAATTGTTGTCGTGGTATAATGTAGCCTATATACCTAATCACAGAATAAATATAGTATGTACTATAAATGACCTAATATTCGCGTGAGCCTATCATCTAATTTTTTTACCGCATTCTATTCAGAACAGTTTGAACTTTCGCGCTAAAATTTATACAAAATGGCGTCTTGTTAAAACAACGAGAAAAAATAATAAAATTATTTGGAAGATAATATAATCAAAAGTATAACATTTTTGATGTTCAGATTTCAGATGTTCAGATTCAAACAAACAAGTTCACCAAACAACACAAAGTAATCGATTATTTTGAAATCGATCCTTCCTTCTCGTCGTCTGATGCGACTTTTGTCTCTGATGGCTTCATCTTTATTGAGGATGGTAACATTAAATTAGTTTCTGTATGTTGGTGTCTGCTGACGCTGTCCCTACTACCGATATCCGGTGTGATAAATGAACTTCTTTTAATTTTATATTGTTATTAATCAGTTTATTTTAAAAAACAAGTTTCTTAAATAAATATTTATGAAATTATTACGATTTAACAATAGTAAATTATGTGTAATTCGAAATAATAGTCAGAAGACAGTGCTACCAACCAAACAGCCGAGAAATAATTTCGTACGCAGTCGGTGAATTATTTACAAGTAATATTTTGTTACTGTTTTGACAAATATTACAAGAAGGAGCCTTTTACATCGTTTTTCAGGATACACTCTCTGTAATCGTAGTTTAAATTGTGTTGCCGTATGCCCAATTACAGGGAAACTGTTATGCTAATGGACACTTGACGTATAATGGATAGAGAATAAAATATGGTCGTGCGTTTTGCCTGAAAAGATAAGTGGTGATGTGTGATCAAACAGAAACTGAATACTTGGACGGGGATGTAGTGTGGGTGAAGCTGGGCTCATGCTGGTGGCCCGGCACGGTAGTGGGCGCTGACAAGCTGCCTCCAGATGTGCTGCCGTCCTTTCGGAAACCACCTATCGCTGTGGTCCAGTTCTTCCAAGAAAGTACCTAGTAAGTGCTGCTAAATAACCTTTAAAATTGACATAGTACGTCAGCCGGCTGCTACAGGCTCAGAAAGAACACTAGCTAGTCTTTGTTCTGAAGCTGTGGTGTATTTTATTTACATAATTACAACTGACGTTCTTGTCCTGGTTTTTTAAGCTTTAGAAAGTAAAAAAAAATACATTTATTTTAAAACAGTCATACTACCTTTTACTTTCCAAGCTCATTGCACCCATCTGTGTGTGCTATATTATGTGCATACTAGCATTGAAAAGCTCTGAAGATAACTCTCTAACCAACAAATCATCTAATCAGTATTTTTGTAGAGATCCTTTAATAATTGGTTATTTCATTTTTGATGTGCCTAAAAACTTGGCTTTGACCACATTTATTGTCAACATAACATTTGTCACATAACAGCACCCACATACAAAATCAATGCTTTATTATATTTGCAATTATAATTTTCAGGTAAGGTGTGGTCTCCTGGAATTAAATTACCCTAGCATTTTCTTAAATCCTCATTACAAACAACCTTTTTGAATCTTTCTACATACTTTGTTGTGAGAAAAATGTCTTAAAATCTTAATATCTTAGAGTCATATTAAAAATATTTCTGATCATACGTAACCTGGCTAGATAGTTCCTAAAATGTAAAAAAACACTCTTATTATTTTCAGTGAATATGTGAAGAATCCCAACTGCATCTACAAGTACAACTGTAGTAAGAAAAATGAGTTTATCAACAAAGGGCTTAGTAAGTATTCACCTTAGTCAGACTAGTATTCGATGTATAATAATATTAACTGTAAGCTTTTTAGTAATTTTGTAGTTCAAAGTATATATTTTTAAGTTTAGGATATTTACATGACTTAGTTAAGTCTAGGCGAGTTCATAATTTGGCTGTCTTCTGTGGAGAATAACTCGCCGGAAGAAACTCCACAGGCTTTGCATCTTTCCAAATATTCTACAAAATTATTAATTATTATTTTATACAATTTTATTAATATAACAAAGAGTGCAAACGAAATATACAATTAGAGGAAGGCAACCAGTCAAAGTAGAAAAACTAAACTATATATCACAAGTCAATCTATCACAAGCACAATTGACTAGAGCAGACCAGTCCCCCCAAGCAACACCACATTCATGAGTTCACGAGTTTGTTGTATGTACAGTGACCAAGGAATTGCTTTATTATTAACAAATTTCTTTATAACACTAGTTTTGTCTAAAACTCTTCACTTGACAGCCTACATTTGACTTGAAATAGCAAGCAAGCACACTAAATTGAACCTTGCAAGTAGTTTTTTGTAAATAAGTCGTTTATTTTTTAGACATGTTTAGGACCAAGCATGGTCACAATATGGAGAAGTTCCCTGAGGATGTCATCCGAGCAGAAACAGCAGTTGGAGGTGACAAAGAAATCCTCACTAGAGAAGAGTTCCAGGAGAAAAAGAAAGAAAGCTATGCAGGCCTGTTTGGAGACAAGAGAACTCCTGCTTCTGGTAAAAAAGGTTTGTGTTCTTAATCATTCTCATCATCAGCATTCAGACATCCACTGCACTCCACATAAATTTTACAACCATTGGTTTTGCCTTGTCTGCTTCAGTGAAGTCTGCTTGCTCTCACTACATATTTTGGTGCATCTCGATTATAAAAAAAAGCATTTTTTTTGCCCCAAAGCCCATTGATTTAATGTAGGTTAGGTACATTAGTCCGGTCAATTTAGACATTCGAAGTTACATAAATTCCCATCAAGCTGAAAATTGGTAAGATTGTTTAAAATATGATTAAAAATAAAATTTGAAAGTTCCCCATAGTTCCCCTGTATGGAAATTTTTTTATTTCAAGGTCAAAGGTCAAAAAAATGTGTTTTTCGCGATTTTCAGTAAAACGGTAACCTTGAATAAAAAAAAATCCATACAGGGGAAACATGGGGAACTTTCAAATTTTATTTTTAATCATATTTTAAACAATCTTACCGATTTTAAGGTTGACGGGAGTTTATGTAACTTTACCCCTATTTTTTGGTGTATTTTGACCGGAGTACATTGTGTCACACTCACTGCCACTTACATTAATTAAGCTATTCTTCAGGCTTTGTCAGGTTTATTATTGTATGGGAATTGTGTATAATCAATCTCATAAAATTCTGTACAGAAACCTACCTGCATGCCACCTCTACTCGAGAGGAAAGTGTAGATAGTTATAATAAAAACAAAAATAATAAAATACCAACTATAATGTTAGCTTATAATACTAAGCTTATAATAATTATAAGTAGCTACTTAGATAAAAAGATTAGTCTCTGTATAAGTTAGCTAATATTAGATTTAAATTTAAATTATTTTGAGCACTTAAACATTTTCATTATACTTTTTTTTTTCAGGAAGGGGCAGAGGAAGGCCTGCCGCTGAATCTCCTACATCTACACCCCTCAGAAAGGTAATACTCCTGTGAAACTCATATTTCGACCAGCAGTTTCCCGCGACCCTATGTCTTCCAGCATTTAAGAACTTTTCTGTCGCAACAGCATTTTTATTACCCATATAAATTGCAATATATTAAAACTAGTTGTCTGACCTCAGCTACACCCATGCTGTTTTTTTTTACTTTTCCCGTTTGTGTGATATATTCTCATCCTGTGACAAAACATAGTCTATGTTACTCTTCCAATTAATTTATGTTAGTGAAAAAATCTGGCCAATCTATTGCTTAATTTCAGTGTGAAAAAATTACAAACAATTGAACACACTTTTACATTTATAATTATTTATTTATTATTATTTATCTAGTCAATGTGAAATGTTAGACATGACATTTTTTAAATATAATTTTGCCCATGGACATGAACTGTAGATATAGGAAATTGTTACTTATTTGTAATCTACTCATGATGCCCTTTCATTTCATACCTGAAAAGCGATTTTTTTACGCCTATCCTATATTTGAAGGCACAAAGATCTTTGTCAAAATTTCAAATGTGAGCGCATTACAGACTAAGCTATTTGGGCGTCAAGATGTTTGTTACTGAACTATGAATAGCCTGTATAATATTACCTGGATTGAAAATGTGTGATGATAACTATTACTTTCAAATCGGCGCTATAGCTAGTGTCATACTTACGTTTATTTATTTTTTCAGTTCTACAAGGAAAAGAGTGACTATAAAGTACACATACTAGTGCAGCCTTCAAAGGAGCCCGCTACTCCCCAAAAGGAAGAGAAAGAGAAAGAGAGTGAGTCGACGCCGTCTACTAGTCGCGCGGAGTTGCCCGCCGCCGAGACGCCCCGCGCCGCGCCCGCCGAGACGCCGCCCGCCACCACACCCGGTACCTACTCCTGTCCTAACTGCTCATTCTCCACGATGCGACTCAACGTTCTAATTATGCACAACAAAACGCACAGCGTCACTTACCAGCCATACACACCGTCGCCCGTGCGTAAAAAACCCGCAGCGAAATCTGCGACCAAATCCTCACCGAAAACTCCCAAAACACCCAAGCCTCGTAAAGAGAAAGCTGAGAAGGTTCCTAAAAAGCCTGCGTCGAGTAAAAAGCGTGCTGCTGAAGATAAAACGGAAACAGAAGCGAAAAAGGCCAAGACAGATGAAGAAATTAAAAGTAGTCTGTTAGCTGACTGGGATGACGATGCTGATGACGAGTCAAATGATGAAAGTAGTTTGCTGATTACTCGATCTCCTGAGCTTCCAGTGGGATCGGAATCACCCGCAGCGCCAACATCGGCAGAGCTTCCTGGACCACCGGCCGGGGAATCATCTCCAGATAAAAAATCTGATGATACTCTCAATGAAAAACCTGAAGCATCATCTAGTGACTCCAAATATGAATTCTGTGAAGACGAAGACTGGCACGTGGAAGAAGATGCTGGCAGGAAAATTCCACGTGTTAAGAACCCGAAACGTAAAGAAGAAAATACGAAAAGTCTTAGTTTGGACGATGATGACATGGCGAAAGAGGTGGCAGAACTTCTCAATAAAACTGCTATGCCGGAGTTGCCGTCCGTTCCCGAGCCTCTTAAAGTTGAGGAAAATTTTCCTGAGCCTTCGATTGTAAAGTCTCCAGACAAAAGGCCTGAATCTACACCCGAACCTAGCAAATCCACAGACAATACGAATCCTGAACCAAAACCAATCAAGGCAATTTTCAAAACCAAAACATTTTTTCGAAGCAGACACTCAAGAAGCCAAGACGCTATTGGAAAATACGTAGCAGAACAACTTAACCAAGACAGATTGGAAATGGCCGACCATGAGTTAAATGGTTCAGATGCAGTGTCATCCCCTGAAGCAAGAGATTCCCCGCCTATAGATCACATGAAAGTAGCTCGTCTGGCACCTAAAATACAACTGAAAAGAATGAAAGCTGAGGCAGCACAGCTGGAGAGAGAGCAAAATAGACTAGATATTATAAAAGACTCGAAGCAAGAACTCATGGACGTTGCAGATAATGCACATGCCGACGCAGAAGTGACCCATTCAATTAAACCATTGCATGATGTCATTTACCCTACGCAAGAAATTAAACCAATAAATAAAGAAACACCCAGTAAGATTAATTACAAAGAAGACAAAGATGACTTCAAGAGAATCGTAAAGCCAGAGATTCAATTGCAAACATTATTAAAACCAGAAAATGAAATAAGTGAACCCTTTGAATCTACAAATACTGTTAAAGATATTATGACTGAACATATAAATAATGAAGAAACTGTGTTACCTCACAAATTAATAAATGCCAGCCTCAGTTCGAATTCACAAAAAATTACGAGCATTACTAATTTTAGCTTGGAACCTGAACCTGAACCAATATTGACTAAAGACAATTTCTTGGACGATCAAAATCAAATTACGTTTGCAGGTGACCACAAAGGAAAGAAATATAATAGAAATAAAAAAATCGGTAACAAAGTAGATCACTTAAGTTCAGTTGAGGTAAGCCCTAATAAAGCACAAGATTTGCCATCAGTTGAAAAAACTCCCATTTTGGAGACGTTGATTTCGATACCTTCAGAGCAAGATCTGGCATCAGTTGAAACCACCCCTAGTTTGGACGCATTAACATCAACACCTTCGAAGCACAAGGTCGACATACCTAACGATGATGCTAAATCTGGACCTGAAAAAACTAGTGTGCTAGAAACGGTAAATTCTCCCGTTAAAGATTCATCTAGTTTGCAAAAAACTTACGAACAATTGATGCAACCTTACATGAGTGAATCTACTGCATCTGCCGTCGATGCTCTGTTGAGTGTTTCGCGTGAAAACGATAGGGGAGTTCCTAGAATGGTTGGCAGTGGCCCACCTGAAGATTTATTTGAAGATGACAAAGACACAACTACAAATAATGAAGAAGTTGTGATTTCTAAAGAAAATGGTTTTGTAGAAAATCAGGAAACGAAACGTAAAGAGGAAGAAAAGACGTTAGAAATACCAGTTCATGATTTTAATGGACTAAAGGATCAAAGTCTAGAACACAACGTTAATCTAAATGTAGAATCGACTCAACAATGCCAAATTGACAAAGATATCGATGACAAACAAGACACTATTATGGATACTAGTGAACCATCAGAATCCGTACTACAAGTAGCCGAAACACTTCTAAATTTACCCTCAATTCAATCAAAACCAATAGACCATCAAGAAGAGATAGTTACCACACCTATGTCTATTGATGACCATCCATTTGAGGAAACTGTCGTAGAATCAGAAAGCGTGGTTGAAACAGATATTCAAAAATACAACATTGAAGAAACTGTCACCAGTAGTGAACCTTTGACAGAAGTACCTTTGAAAAATGAAGATAATATGAATGTGCGCTTTGAAACTGAACAAGAAAAGAGCGAAAATTTAAATGCTGCGCAATCGTTGGTTCAGATGTCGGAGTCTATTGATCATAAAATAAGTGTAGAAAATAACGCTATAAGTAATAAAGAAGTACAATTCAAAGCACAGCAACAACAAAAGAACGGTAAAGACATTGCAGCTTCCATAGAACAGAAAATACAGTTGCTGTCGTGTGATAACACCAGTGATCCGTCGAATGGCTTAAATAAGAGTCCAAAATACGAAACCACATCTTCTAAATTGTTGAAAATTCTAGAGGAGCCTACTACTGCTCCTCGCGCTCCACACAAAAGCACTGTTATAAAACAAACCACCCCATTAAAACACGTAGTAGTCACTGGAAAAGAGAAGATATTAAATTTTGATGTTGCAAAGTCTGCATTGAAATCCAAAGGGCAACAACCTAAGCAAAAGATTATCATTCGACGATCGGGAACTGGGAAACCTTTCTTGAATAGTTTAAGTGATGTTGTTGCATCACCTGATAAGATTATCCTTTCAAGGACCAATGTGCCAGGGCAAGAGGGATCATCCGTTCAGACTTTCACCATACAATCACCGCCTGAAACTACAAATACCGTGACTTCCGACCCTAAACAAATAATAATTCAGCCAAAAGTTAGAAAAATAACAAAAACTCCAACGAAAATTCAGAAAGTCAAACAGCAAAATTCACTCGTACAATGGTCTGAAACTGCAAAAAGTCAACCATCTGTATCAGATGATGCCATGTTCGATATAAATTCTATGCCTGTTGTGTTATCTGACGATATTTTGACTCCCGAAAGTATAGAGAAAATGCCGATAGTCATGTCAGACAACATCATAAGTACTGCAACAACGACTCAGCAGAATATAATACAAACTCCGCATGTCCCCCCTAAGCTCATTAAAACCACGAAGCACATAGACAATGAAAAAATTACAATCAGCGCATCCCCGAGCAAGTCGGACGTCAAAACATTACTCATGAATCCTATACCAGAAGTAAATAAAGTGACTACACCTAATATACTCTCTAAATCGACCAAAATTCGAGGTTCTAAACCTCTGCTAGTGATTGACAAAGCGACGGGCAAACAGAAAATTATAATGACGAAAGCAGAACCGTCTGTGAAAGAGATAAAGGCGGCGCCGGCGTTAATACAGCCCGCGCCGCAACCAGCTAAGACTGAGAAGTTTATCATCCTACCAACGGGCACATCGCCTCGCACTGGGCGCACTCAGAAGATCGTCATCGACCCGCAAACTGGCAAGGCACACGTCCTAGTAGCTAAAGGACAAGAGACACCCATAATAAGTGTACCGGAAAACAAACCTATATCTGCTAAGCTCATACCCTCTTCATCTGACGCTAGCTCTCCCGGCAACACAGTTATGATTATAACCAATGCGCAAGGAACGCAGTCCAGAATCGTTCTAACGCCTGAACACGAAAAGATACTATTCCCTAATAAGCAGCAACAAAACGTATCGCAACTGAAAACTATTACTCACCGGATATCAACAAACCCAAGCTTAGCTCAAAAAACTATCGTTACCGCCTCACCGCCTGCTAAAGCCCCGGCAAGGATAGTACCCAAACAACAGAAGAGTGCGATAATTACTTCTAAAGGCCAACTAATAGTAGGAGGTCGCGTAACTACTACAGCGCATAATATCGCCCCGATGCCAGAGATAAGACCGGCGCCGAAACCTGAAATAAGGACTGTTCCAAAGAGGATAGTTGCATCTGAACCTAAGAAACTCGTGCAAGCCATTCAGAAGACTACATCGGAACCGCTAATATTTTTGCAACAAAAATCGGGTGCCGTCATGCAGCTGACTGCTGCACAATTTGAGCATTTACAAAGAACAGGACAGATCGTCCAAAAAGCACCACCTCCAGAGAAAATCGTAGTTCAGAAATCAATTAGTATTCCCAAAGAAACAATTGCGCCGCAGAAGCAAAGAATTAGGAAATCTACTACAGCATCACCCACACCGGCGAAGAAAATCAAACATCAGACAGAGATAGCAATAGCGCCGGCCCCGACGCCGGTCACGCCGCCCGTGCCGCCTCTTACGTCCCTCTCACACACTATCCCGGCGGCCACTCCCTCGCACTCCAACATAGTTCCCTCGCACTCCAATATAATTCCCTCGCACTCTAATATAATTCCCTCGCACTCTAATATAATTCCCTCGCACTCTAATATTACAAATATAGTTCCCTCGGCTTCCAATACTGTCTCTGTTTCGACGAGTTCAAGTTACGGCGATTTGGAGAATTTCGAAGAGCTGTTACCTTCGACGGCGATCTCAAAGCAGCCAGAGCCTTCAGTGCTGGCGTCGCCCCAGCCGGAGCCGGTGCCGCCGCCGCCCGAGCCGCTGGCCGAGCCGCCGCCCGCGCAGCTCTCCGACGGGCAACTGCTGGCAGTACCCGGAGAGAACTTCGGCGGACCGCCCGGCTCCTTCTACCTGTGCGTCGAGGACAACGGCACCCTCACGCCCATCGACAACCGCCCGTTAGTCCTAGAGAACAACCAGCTCGTCCCGATGGCCGTAGAACCGTTGCCCGTTTTCGCGCCGCAGCCCGAAAGACAAGATATTTTACAAGCAGCGCTGGCTAACAGCGACGTTTTCCACGCCGAAGCAACTAGAGACGAAGCGCCGGACTTTAGAGATCTCAACGCGAACGTCTCAGTTCACTGTCGAGTTTCGGAGACTAGTACGACTCTTAACCAGCCTATCATGACTCCGGTCGAGATGCCGACCGAAGGAGACAGCAAGCCAACCGTCCCGTCGAACTTGGACGACGGCCTCGCTATCATAGGAGTCACGCCACATACAGTACCGACTACTTTGGAACTCCCGATCACGGTGACTGATCCGAGAATAGCGCCTAAAACAACGGATCCCTTGAGCAATTCTAATTACGGAACAGCGTTGCTGACGTCACCGAATACAGATATGACGTTTGTGGGTGGGGAGGAGTCGGAAGTGGCGGGGCCGATTTCTATGCCGCTGCTGACGGATGAGGAAGCCGTGGGGAAGTCGATGCCTATACTGACTGACGAGGTAGCGGAACGCACTGTATCGTCGATTGAATCTACTACAGGATCGCCGTGTTCGCTGGACGTGCGCGAGTCAGAGCCGGAGGAAGGCGGGCCGTGGACCCGCCGGCTGCTGACTCCTCACACAGACATCTCTGACATCTCCGAAGCCTCCGCAGAGATCCCCCTGCAGCCAGCGCTGCAACTATCTGCCGGCGACCTCTCGCGACACAGCTAGACGTAAACACCTATCACGTCGCTTATTCTGAATTATATAAACGTCACTTTTTATTTATTAGGACTGTTCTATTTAAATTTTTATTATGTGCAATAGAATAAGTTTTAAACCGTTTCTCGACGTACATCCGGATGTTTTACTATAGAATTTCATAGATGTAATTTGCATTCTTATTAATGTTGTGAGGCGATAAACTAGATGGAGTAGTGTTATGCATGAGGTACAGTCAAGCGCGTAAACGTGCGGGGTCAGTCGGACAGTGTAAATATACAAGTGTAGAATGCCTTCAGTTCGAACTCGTCAGATATTCATTACGAGAAAAATATTTAGCGTAAGAATTTACGACTGTAAATTTTAATTGAATTATGATATTGTTGGATCGTATATTGTGTAATATATGAAAATTTAGGTGTAATGGATATTTTTATAACGTCTATTCAAATGGGAGTAGTATTTTTGTGTGCTGCTCCATGAATTTGTACATGGATGATTGTGCTACTAGTGGTCGCAGACCGGCGTCTACCGACCGGCCGGGCGGGGAACATCAGCCGATGAGACCGAGAGGGATTATATTATCATAATTTAGCGTTAAAGTTAAGTACAATATTGTTGAAGTAACTTTTAAAGGTATGTCGAAGGCACATATTGGTTTGTTTGAGTGATCTATTGACAAAAACTAGATCGATATGAAAAATTGAAGTCTTAGTAATATACTTCTGTGTAGTTTTAATAAATAAAGTTTAATCAAACTCGACTTTTATTTCAGTAGGTAGTGCAAATAAAACTCTCCATAAAAATCATTTATCGTTTATTCCATGTGATAGGTAATCTATTTACAATTTAGTATCCAAGTGTTGAATTCCCATAGGAAAATACATTGCATAATAATTTATTTAATTGGATGTTATAAGTTGGGTGATATTATGTACAATGTTCGATATTAAACTTGTCATATCACATGGTATTTCATTATGAGCTACAAACTACAATAACAATTGCTAAATTATAAATTCGTAATATGAAAATATTTGCAATATGTAACAATATTGCAATGAATTATACTTAACTTATAACATTATCTAAATAAATCTGTTGAAACTTTGTTTCAGTAAATCGAATTTCAATAAAAAGCTGCAAGTTACATTCTACAACAGTCAATTATTTACTAAAAAAATATCGTTCGTACTCTTGAGTTCATAAGTTAAAATCATTTAAATAAAAAACAAGTCACGGCTATTTATTGTACAAAAATATCAACAAACTAGTTACATCAGTGGATCATTTAGGTAAATTCGTCACCACCAAGACTGGCCATAGGCAACAACGCAGGACCCAACACTGAACCTTGAGCGACTCTACGACAACATCGGCTTCACACGGTCGAAATCGTCCGTTGTTTTCAACCGAGCACTCCTCTTCATTGTGTCGATGGCCTTCTCGAGGTTGAAGTATGCGGTCCGGAACTATTGCAAGGCCTGTCTGGTGGTATTGGGCAGGAAGAGGCACATCAGACCGCCGCTCATGAGCAGAACAGCCACGATGAAGGTCGGCGCGGGGCAATACGTGTCTAACAATGCTGCTATCACAACGTTGCCGATGATACCGCCGAGTCGAGCCGCCACCATGGATACAGCTACGCCCGTAGCTCTGTGGACAAAATGGAACTTATTGTGATTACTGATTACTTTATATTGCAAACATCCAAAAACAATTCTTATTTTTATAACAAGTGTAAAGACTGACCGGCGTCACTTGTTTATTTTTATGTATAAGGCAACATTTACTATTATAAAATAGTTCCTTTGAAATTTCGCAATATGGCGAGTATTTTTATTTTTCTGGTCGGTCATTAAGTACCGTAACCTTTTTTTAACAACTTACCGTAAATTAGTAGGGAAGACTTCAGTAATAAGGCAGTCCAGAGACGCGTTACCACAAGAGATGACTGAGGAGAAGATGGCGCTTACGATAAGGTTGTTGGTCTTATTGTACACGAAGTACATAGCTGCTGAGCACATTCCAGCTGAGAATGTCGCGAACACTGCAAGAAAATTTAATAAGAGTTAGAATCATACAATCGTAAACTTTACTACTCTTGACATTAAAGACAAGTTGCTGTATCTTACCTAAGAAGAATTTCCTGCCTAGCCTGTCCATTCCAAGTACTGCGAAGACATTAGATGGTATAGCAGCCGCCACGGTGATGAGTGAATCCATGAAGACGTCAGAGCGTATGTGAGCGTCGCACTGTGCTTCAGACGAGTGCGTGCCTTGCTGCGTGACGTAGCGCGTGACCATACAAATGTCAGCCTCCGCGTTGTCGTGGGTTCTGGACCACTCGTCGAAGCGATTGAACATCTCAGGGAACCACATCATGAGACCATAGTAACTGCAAAAATACATAAAACTATAGGTGAGTATCCAATGAATATGCAGATGCTTCGAAATGTAAAATATAGGTATTTCGGTTTACTTTTGTTTCTTTCTATGCTTTTTAAGCGTCGGTGATTATTTCTCAATAGTGCTAGCTAAACGTTGTTGTAAAGTATGGAATCTTTACTAAAATATCTGACCACAATTTTTTTTTATACCTACTCTAAGTATTTGACCTATATCTGCGAATACGTGCTAAATCGACCAGTTTTATACTTATGGAAAAAGAGGTTTACGAACCCAATGTGGAATGTAAAATTGATTGTGATAGATATCGCAGTAAACTTGAGTATAGGCGGTACAAAAAGCTGTTTGCTGTGTTCGACGATATCTCCCATCATTCTTCGCAGCTTCGATTTTGGCTTTTTTGGCTCTTTGGGCTCTATCTGTGGTTTCTCTGGCTTTGTGTGTAAAGGCTCTTCGACCAGCAACTGTTTTACTGGATATTCCTCTTTCGTCTTGCCTGTGTTCATCATATAGATTCCTTTGAACACTTCCAAAGCATCTTCGTGGCGACCAGTGGATATTAAGAACTTTGGTGACTCGGGGAGTAAAAACAATAACGCGGCGACGGCGAATGAAGGCAGTGACATCACAAGTAGAAATATACGCCAAGAGTTGTACACGAAGCCATTCGTTTCTCCCCCGATCGCTGGAATTGATAATGTTTATGGTAGTTTAAAATTTAATGATGTATCTATTTAGTAAGTTTCTGTATTTATACGTATAGGTATACCCACCACTAGGGATGATAATCCAGGCCAAGCCGGCGACGAAGAGGTTCCCGAGGGTCCAGAAAGCAGCCATAAAGCTCAACATAGCTCCTCGTTTCTTTTTCGGCTGGAATTCGGCAAAGTACGACCAGATTACTGGACCGGAGCCACCCAATCTGTGTGCAACACAAATAATTTCAGAGGTTATAACATTTGACTTATTAAATCATACAGGAAAAAAAGTGTATGTGTATGTACACATAGGTAGCCTTATTGCTTTAGTAGCTATTTCTACCAGGCCACCTTCATTATCAAATTAATATGAATAATCATACTGTCCAGTGTTTCGCATTTCTTCTACACAATAATCGGATCTCCTATGAAATAGTAAGTTTTCTGCAGCAAGAAATTTATCAGTTTAAAACTGAATTAGGAAGTGAAAGCTCTTGCAGCAAATAACTGTGATTAAATTTAAAAAATTAAAATCATCGCCACTAAGCCGTTACTTGACCCTTTCAACGACTAGAAAAGAGCTGATAATCTACAAATGGCTGAAGAGATTTTCTTGGATCATAGCTAAGAACACTCTCGATCGTGACACCTTGCAGACAAAAAAAAACTAGATCAAAATCGGAGCATCCGTTTAGGAGCTATGATGCCACAGACAGACAGACAGACACACTCGTCAAACTTATAATAACACCTCTCTTTTTTGTCGGGGGTTAAAAAATAGTATTTCAAAATGGCGTCTTACGCGGCTCCGTTGATAAATCTGAAGAGCATGAAGAGCTCGTAGTTCTGGCTGAAGGAGGAGGCGACGATGGCGAGCGCGTTGATGATGGAGATGGCGATGAGCACGCGCTTGCGGCCCAGCGAGTCCGCCACGGAGCCCCACGCGTACGCGCCCGCCATCATGCCGATGAAGATTATACTGTTCAGCCATCCCTGTAATGCACACACAAATTGCTCAAAAACCTGGAAAGTTCTGCTAGGTTTTTCAAAAAATCGTCAAAGTCAAAAGTTAAAGTCAAAGTAAAAAAGTTTAAAAACTTTTTTACTTTGACTTTAACTTTTGACTTTGACGATTTTTTGTTATTCGAAGTAAGATTTTACAAATCACTTTTCGACGTCGAGGCGAGTTCACAATTTGGCTGTCTTCTGTGGAGAAGAACTCGCCGGAAGAAACTGCACAGGCGTTGCACCTTTTCGTATTTTAATTTAAGCAGCCGACACTTTTAAACACATCTATTATATTGTAATGTAAGTTTTTGTAAAAGCATTTCTCTTCTGTGTTTGTGATAAAGCGCCATTTCCTGTAATTCTCTTTTGAAGGCAGAACTAGTAGGTATCGATTGTTTAGCAAGTAATTTAACACTAGGAATCATTATATAAAATATATAAAACCAAGAACCCCTGAGGAAAAATGCCTATATCGAGAGTCACGAACAAAAGTTTGTTGAAGCTAAAAAATAACGTTTCAATGTGGTTTCAATTTAGGTAACAAATTTCGCGTAGTGTGAAAATTTAACACGATCTTGTGTTTTAATAGTAGATAAACAACGATGAGATGAACATTTGCTAAGTTACAGTAAAAAAGTCCTTAGTGTTTCCTTGTTGACTTTTTATGAGTCTCACACTAAGTACTCGTACGTGTGAAGTATTTGATTCTCAGGTGTTAATGTTCGAAGGTTTGTATATGTCGCAGGGAAATATGGAAATCAGGGATGATTTGTTCAAAACAATATATAACGGTGGTGAATCGGATTTTTGATAAATTTTATCTCGCTCTATTATCTCAATTTGGTGACTATTTATGACTATTATTAACATTGTTAAAATTGGTTTTACCCACTAGTGCCCGTGTATAGGTAGGTACTAGAGCGAGCGAAAGAGCTGCATGGCTCGATTTGTATTCGGCGGTATTGGCTTTACTGTCATTTTACTAGATTTCGTTTAGTGAAACGACATATCACTGACTGATGAATTGGTATATTGTCATATCACTATTATTTTAGTAAGAATACGTAATAAACAAGAGAATTCGGCATCTCCCGCGATTTCGTGATATCCCTAGGGATTTCGAGAAATCCCTGAAATCCTCAATTCCCTGCGACATACTTATATAAAGACAACGAAGAAACTATGTAGAATATTTTGCAAAAGTAAGTTAATGACTTCTTATAAGTAAATAAATAGAATTGTATTTATTCCAGCTCTGGAATGAGTGGTAGGTATTATGTAAACGATCAACGAAATAATATGAAATTTTTTAGACCTCTATTCAAAATCGTAAGTAAATTAAGTCGTCCCATTAACATGGCGCATGATAGCTTTGGATAAAACATCTTGGAGAATTATCGGGCACTCACGACAAATAAAAACCTATCTATTTATTCCTATCCAACGTTAATATCAGTGGCGGATTTACACATTTGCTGCTAGTAGGCTTTATAATTTTGCCTCCCCACCCGATCTCTACCTAACCAATGACAGTTAATAGGTTAATTTCACCGTACCTGCTCCTTCCGAATTACGATTTCCAAATTCCTATAGATTTGTATTTGAGTGAAGAAAGAAGGCAAAAGGGGGAAAGGTACGCAGATTGACACTGGGCGAAACCAGCTGAAAGGTAGGTAGCATAGCAGCCGTGGTATTGAAAATATACTCGACCCGACTCTATATGTATAAACCAAAAAATTACTCTTAATTTTACAGCCCCCAAAAATGTTCCGCCCTAGGCTGCAGCATACTCAGCCTGTTGGTAAATCCGCCACTGGTTAATATAAAAATCAATACGTATAATAAAACAGTAGAACCCCGTTTGTCTGTACATTGAAAGTAATTGACTAAAATGGAGTCAGGGCGATAGAAGAAGACCAACAGAACACAATTTTTTTTTTTCGAATTTTTTGTCTGTCTGTTTGTTCGAGCACATCTTCGTAACCACTGGATGGATTTTCATGCGGTTTTCACTAATTGATTTACGGTTAATGTCGTTTATAAAGAATTTCTTTTAATTTCAAAGTTGACGCGGACGAAGTCGCGGGCATCAGCTAGTTAAAAATAAACTTTTGAAAATAAATACATAAAAAAATAAGTTCTATTGAATGTCTGTTGTCGAGGTTAAGATAAGAAAAGTAACAAAGAATGAGGGTATAAAAAAATAGAATAAAAAATACAGTCCTACCTATACTCGCGATAAACCCGTAATATGTTGCGTTAAAATTAATTGTGTAAGATTTATTAACAGAAAGACGTGAATAGCTAGACTTACTTTGGTCTGTGCGAACATACGAGTACTTTGGTCTATGAAGACTTACTTCGGTCTGTGCGGACTTACGTTGGTCTAAGTGAACCCACTTTGGTCTAACTGGACTTACTTTGGTTTAAATGGACTTACTTTGGTCTAAGTGGACTTACTTTGGTCTAAGTGGACTTACTTTGGTCTAAGTGGACTTACTTTGGTCTAAGTGGACTTACTTTGGTCTAAGTGGACTCACATTGGTTTAAGTGGACTTACTTTGGTTTAAATGGACTTACTTTGGTGTAAGTGGACTTACTTTGGTCTGTGTGGTGAGGTTTAGGTCACACTGCGCCGAAGGCAGGATGAAGGACATGGAGATGACGTCCATCTCCTCGGACGTGCTGACCAGCCCGCAGACTGCCAGCAGCATGTAGTGGAAGCGGCCATATCCTGCGCAGGAACATGTCTTACTGAATCTACGTCTGCGAGGCTAGGTAAGTGTTTACATTCATTATTTTAGCCATAAGACGCCAAGGCGTCTACTGCCCTATTATACAGTATAATATACAAGATTGTTGAACACTTTGAATACAAAAAGCTATCCAATAATATCTAAAGATGTTATCGAGCAACTTTCTTGGGAACCAAAAAATTTTAACTTCTCCATACAAACTGTCCAAATGAAATTACTATTTCGTATTTTCGTGTAAAATTTGGTTTTCATTTTTGCAAGCAACTTACGCTGCTCGAAACCATTGACTGAATATGTCCTTTCAGTACCTATTTGACTGAGGACTCGTCGAACAAATATCACTTTGTGAGACTTTCCTCAGTTTGGTTAGGACATTGCAGGCTAAATCCCCTAATTGTCCGAAAAGAAAGAAAGATTCCGTGCTTTGGAAGGCACGTAAAGCCGTTGGTCCCGGCTACTATCTACGGATGTAGTTGTTAGAGGAGCCATGTCGGAAGCCTAAGGCGGTTCCGAAACCCTAGTTTGTGAATTAAGTTAATCTCGAAACCCACAGCAAGCATTGTAGGAAGGAACAACCTAAGTAGGTACCTACTTAGTAAAGCAAACGCTGTCCGTCACGTTTTTAGTAAGTAGGTACCTAGATCATATTCGAATCGTACGACAATTTCTGAGAATATAATATGGCGATGTTGTGTTGTTTGTTTATTAGTAGCTACTAGTACGTTCTCCTCGTGTCACCAACGATCGTCACCAGAATGCAACGCGAACACTCCCCATTCATAAACTGATATCTCTTGTTTATTATGCACTACGAGATAATTAAAATAATAGTACAAATAACGACTTCATTTCTAATATATTAATTTATATTACGTGTATTCTATCTGGCGTGCAATGGGTGCTGAAATCGTCTGAAAAAGAAATTACGATGGAAGGTTGAATGTCACGGTTACTTTTTTCACCCTTTTTTAAACTACTTATGATGTCACCTTTCTTTTCCAAAGTTTCTTTGTCAAAATACAAAAATTTAGGAAAGACCAAACTTCAAAAACGACATTTAAAACATGAATTTGGCAGAAGTTATCGCTACATTCCGTGGGTTTTGGATTTTTTTTTGAGCTTTTTTAGCGTAGTTTTTTTGCGATTGCATATGTCTATGCAGCTCTCGCGATTCTCAAATGTCATTTGCAAACAGACTTCTTTACGCCAGGATCGGTTGTTAGTGTTGCTCTCATGCCTCTTTACTTTACCCGACCCCGACTGCAGAAGGAGGATTGTCTTTTCCTCCTTTCCATTTAGATATAGCTCTTTTTTGGATGATAAGAAAATCGTATCGTCTCAATAAATTGATAATGTGCTTAGAATTTTTTAATATTATTGTCATTGTTTGTAGACCAACCCGCACGGGATCAGTGTCGTCAAAAAAGGCCTATTCATCCTGATTTAGGGTGGGGTCGATCCCCTCGGTGGGCACTAACAGACTGTTATTTTATCTGTGATACATGTGAAGACAACAAAGAGCTAGTATTAGTGAGAAGAAGACAGGAAACAAGCATTCTCAGGGGCGCGTTCAGTGGCTTCGTACGAGTGCACTCGAGCGCGCTCTGGTGCGCGCTCTAACCGTTCCGTGGCTCGGTGAAATTTTACCCTGACAGCTGTCAGAGCGTAGTTTCACCCGTTCCGTGGCTCAGAGCGAAACAACCAAACAACCGTCTAATGAGATGGTTAATTTTTACTCTGACAGCTATTTGACGTTTAAAGCTTGCAATTTATGTCAAAGTCAAAAGACTCAAAAAGCCCGCCATTTTGTTTCGTAGTTACTTTCGAATAATTTTGTTAAATTTGTATATCACAGACGTCTAATACGTCTGTAATGTATTTAAAAGTAGAAAACAATTGAGACAGGAGAAGAATTTTCTCTCGTCAAATATTTGAGGTTATAAAAACAATTAAATCGTTCAGTGGCTCGGTTGCAACTCAAACGGGTTAAATTTTACCCAAACAACTACGCTCGAATCCACAGAACGCACTCCAGATCACGCGATGATTTGTTTACAAGCTTCCCCGTGCGTCATACACGCTGCAATTTGATACTCCTGTCGACTCGTGATCCTGCTTTCAACACCTGTCATTTGGTTACTGTTACAACGGCTATCAAATTATAATTTGTCTTTTCTATGTTAGCCGAATTCCAGTTACGCCTAGAACTATAGAACACCCACATGTCTCTACCAAATAATATGTATTAATTACCAATTCATACGTGTAGGTAACGTCCCACTATATTAAGGAAATCGAATCTAGTTGGTCTAATTCATTAAAAGTTCTTTGATTCTCCGCATATTTACAGATTGTCTTCGCCCTAGCAATATTTGCACGCTTATCGTGGTTATTTCGAGGTTAATCCCTCGTAACTCTGGTGTTAGAATTATTGAACATAGTTTCTTCCATGGCTAATATAAAAATAATAGAAAAAAGTTTGGTATGTGGCGGACTCGTACCCGCGCTGCCCGCTCAGACGAAAACAAACGACGCTAGCCGCTATCCGCTATGCCATCGACGACAAGCTCAAACGATCTACATAGTTCAAATCAAGCATCATCTCTATCAAAACTCTTCTATTACGAATAGTGTCAATTTAATGAAGCAAAGAATCATTCAATACAAGGCTTGTTTACTAACGACCCCATGCCGCTACTAGAATGAAACTCGAGCATTCTCCATTCATAAAACTGTGCTTACCGCTGACATTACGGTTCACTAGTCGCAGCTCGGGTTACAGAGTTATTTACAAGTGGTCCGATGTGTCGTGTTTGTTTTGTTGTTATCGTTATTGTGTAATAGAATGTTGTTGATGCGACATTGTTTCTGGGTCGCTGCGCAAAACGCTAAAAATCTAAATTTAAAGGTGAGCCACTTATATATAAGTAAGTAAGACTTCCTTCCGGTTCGTCATCTTGACTGATGGTTGTTTTTATAGCTAAGACGAGCTACTATGTTGTAGATAAATATTTCTTTAGCAAGATCGACGGAGATCTATCACTCTAAATATACCTACTTTATATGCCTATATTTATATACATACATACATATAATGTTCTGATTTCTGATATGGAAACCTTACCGGCTAATTCGATGGCTTTTTCGAAGTCAGCCTTTTCACAGTTGCCTCCTTTTTCGGGGTCGACCTTGGCTGGAGTCTTCAGCGACGGAACCACGCCTGTAACAAACATCAAACTAATTATTAAAACGCATTACATAAAAATAATAATGAAAATGAATTGTTATTTAATTGGTTATGGTTTGTCTAAGCATATTGAACTGCAAAAGCGATATTTTCTGATAATTCTGTGATTTGCTGTCAATGGACTTTATTTAAAATATTTCCTGATTTTTGCTTAGCGAACACTTACATAACATTTTGGTGTTAATCATATAAGCGCTGCATTTATAGTATTAAAAAATAAAAGCCGAGAAAATAAAAAAAATGCAAACGTTTAAATTATATTAATGATACATATAATTTAAACGTTTGCATTTTTTTTATTTTCTCGGCTTTTATTTTTTATACATACATATATTAAAGAATCGAATAAGGTTCTTTAAAGATATTACAATCTAGCCTAAGACTAATAAGTTATTTTATTGGTAAATTTCGGTTAAAAACATATTCGGTATCAAAATTTTCAGATTTAAGATAGGTAACCAATTTTTTTTAACATAATTTGCTAAATAGACATTCACTCTGCTTTTCTAACACCACCAGCTTTGTTTATTTATAGTGTCTACATAATAACTTCCTATACATGTCAGTTATTTACATACGCACCTATTATTTCCTCACTACATCTAGACACGCATAAAAATTCTTACAAGATCCCTATGAATACAACACTGTAGCTATAAATAAATATATGTATAACGATTTGTTACTGTTAGTATGCAGGTGTATAGAAACATTTCATGGTCTACAGCAATTAACATGTGCCTGATATCAAACTCCTTGATCTTATGGCGTGTTAACTGCCACATAGGTACTTTTGCTTCCGACTGACAGATAAAAACCTGATCTGAACCCTTATTCATCTTCCTACAGATAGAAACTAGCTCTGAACTGAACAATTCTGAACCCTTTATTCATCTTTAAAAACCTTTTGTTGCATTTATAAATGTACGCATAAGGTTTTCAGGGAGAGGTCATAGGTGATACTGTGGGCCTCATAAATAAAGGTTGTTCTGATTTCAATACGTATAAAAATTAGCTTTTTACAGTGGAAAATCAAAACAAGTGGAATTTTAGTACTGCACTGCAAGTTCTCAATACAGAAAAACAAGGCCTTATCTTCGTGAATCCTGTACGAAAGAGTTTCGTAACACTCGCGAATAGCCTTTGCTTCTTAAGCCGTTGTGTTAGCATTAACTGGGGTATTAGTTCACTGGTTTATCTAGTTATGCAAATATTAGTGCAATCGAAAGACATTAACGGCTTTTTAAATGACTTTTATCAGTATAAGAAACATGCCGTTTTTACAACTAACCTCCTACTTGTTTAATGATATTTTATTTTACTGCGTTCGCCCGCGTATTTAGAATTTTCTCGTAGTAATGATGTATTTTCCCGTGGCCTTTGTCCTTGGCCATGAATTCGTTGTTTGCAACACAATCACTTTTTTAAACTTTGTGAATTTTTTCTCGCAATTTGTTTAGGCGTGGAGGCGTAAATGACAGACTGAATCACTTTTGCATTTAATATTAGTATATTGCATACTTACTGAGCTCAGCAATCTTGGAACCTGGTCCGTTTAGTTGGAGGTCCCTTTTTACATCACAATCTGTAAATAAACGTAGGTAAATCATTTAGAGAAGAGCAATTTATTTTTTAAGATTTATCTAAATATTGTCAGTATAAGCTCATAATAGAAGTCCCCACCAAGAGACTCAAATCTATCATAAATTAGGGTGGGCAGAGCTGCGCAAAGGTCAAATACTCGTAATATAAGTCGCCACAAAATGGACACTGCTTATTGCAAATTTATAAAGTTAAAATTAAACCAATAATTAACACAAAAACTAAACTCAAATAAATTTTACGAAGGGCCATGAACATTCTAGACTCAAAACTTTTAAAGTAAGTACGTAAAAAGAAAAAAAGAGAAAATTAAAAATTCTTGATAAATATATTTAAGTAAGGAGCGCGGACTGGTATATCTACTCGTATCTAATACGAGTTTAACAGTTTCCAAAGTCGTGACTTTTGGTGTAGCAAAAAATAAGTTACAACATAAATTTAAATTCTAAAGCCGAATTTACACTAACACACCACTAACTTGCCCCAAAATCAGAATACTCGCAGAAGTAGGCAATCGATGCTAAATAAATCCAGCCATAAATTCCAAGCCAAATTGTTTCGAAAGAGCGCTTTAAAAAAAATTAACCTAATAATTATTTTCACTTTTTTAATATAATATGATTCTTAATTTTAATTGTATATTTTTATCATATTATGGAGCACCTACTACTAATTACGTCAAATAGATCATGTTCTAATTAACGATTATATAACTGGATTTTCACGAATTTATTGTAGTTTCGTCAAAGGCCAAAAAAGTGTACCTACTTAAAAAAAAATCATCTCGTCCGTTTTGAGACTTAATTTTACTACTCCTCCGGTAAAGATTGATTCAACGCCATTGCGTTCCAAATAAAAAAAAGGTTGTGCTTATTTATCGTAGGAATTAACAGTTTTATAAGAAGTGTATACTGAACTGACTGTTCAAGTCCGGTGAAGCTTGATTGGTCGTACCTTTTCGACACAAGCAAAGGTCAATAAAAAAAAAAAAATACTGACTGTGAGGTTTCTTAGGCCCGGGGTCAGTTTCTACCATCCTATGCGGGCGGGCGGCTATGTACGGCGGCGGGCGCTCTGGCTTTGTTCTCTACTGGCCTGGAGATTGCTTCCAACGGCGCGTAGCTCGTCTGAAACAAACAAATGCCATTTTTAACACGCTTTTATTAGGTCGACCTGTACAAGACACTACTCCGACAAGTTCGGTAGGTTAGGTTAGGTTAGGTTTTATGCTTTGTCGGAGTAGTATCTTGACGGAGTAGAGTCTTGTCGGAGTTCGGTTTTGGATTCTAACTACCTAACTATGTAATGGAATCTAAGGTACCTAACTAATTTAACCATCTTCCAAGGGTCGTAGCGTAATGAAAATTGCAGCTGTATGTAGTTCTGATGACAATACAATAATATAAGGTACTGTCGAACTGATCTGATGATGGAGCCGGAAGATATAAGCTGGAACTTCATGATGGAAAATTGTATCATAGCTGTTTTGGATTTCTTAGAAAAGTCTTGTAATGAACTTTGACCACGAATCGTCATCATCATCATCATTGTATAATGAAACTAAAAACTGGATTTTTAGTCAGATCTATCATTAAAGCGTGTTTTGTTAGTTTTTTAAAAGTATTATTTATAGTTTATTGCTTTTTTGTATGATACCGTATTATGTTAATGTATTTTCTGTTTTTCATGTTCCAACTTATAGTATCTTTTTGTCCCTGCCTGAGCTAAAAGATTTTAATTTGTCGCTTTGATTGAAAATAGTATTTAAATTAGTACAAAACAAAGTAAGCTAGATTATTGGGAAGCTGATCGCTCTTCAACGTCTTTGTCTCAACTAAACCTTCCGTAAACATCATCATATTAAACGTTTAACTTTCAAAATACTTCTGTTGTAACAATGGTTTACATTGTATTTTTTTACTAATCTATTATGAACTATTAATTTTATTACTTAGAACATAATTTTCTGTGAAATTATTATTTTATGGCTCGCCTTTTTATTCTATAGCGCGCGTGTTCATATTTTTATTTATTCCAAGTTTGTTTTTTGGCGAAAGTAGAAAAGGTAAAATACTTCGTTCAAATGGAGACTAGACTGGTTTTGCTATTGATTGCATTTAGGTATAGACTCTATGATAACATGAGTTAATGAGTTTGATTTTACTAATATTATACTACCTACTTATTTCCTCATCCTTTCACCGGTGACGGGTTGTTTAAAACAGGCACTGACGAAATTCCAAATGGATTTTTTGCATCATAAACTTGAAAGCTCAGTGGCTTTTAACGCAATAAAGGCCCTTTTATTTTCCAACACAGGCTGCGATATATTGGAGTCTTTAAATGATACTTCTGGTTTGAAATATAATGTGGTTTTTACGAGCAAAAACATTGTAAATGTTCGATGAAACTGTATGTAAAAATATTCCTGTTCCCGAAGTGGCACATCAATCGTTTTCATGCACCTTAGCATTGAAATTGTTGATCGTAAAAATAATGTTTGTTTCTTTAGTCTTTATCGTACGCTATTTTCGCAATGTTAATTCTCACTTTGCACATCGAGAGAGAAGTTAGTCGATAACTAGTCATGTTTTGATAAACGATTTTTATATCCTGTTTTTAAATTAGTCACAACGAGAAATTTTATTTTTGTTTGAGCAAAACTTAGTCTTTGGGCTTCTATAAGTACATATTAATATAAAACCTCACAGCTCTTTATGATGAGTAACTAGATAATTTTTTTAATGCCAGAATTTTAAATAGCAATAACCGTGCTGCGCAAAAAGTACAGCGTTTACCAGAATCGGTAGAGTAGAGATTTATGACATCAGTTTCTTACACCTCATATTTTTTAGTTTTATAATATTTCCGTAGTGAATAATGATTGCGCTTGCACATCGCACGAGCTAGCAACAAAGGGCGGGAAACAGCCGTCAAGTTGATAGCACTAGGTCGAGCTGGTTACGTTATGGTACTGAAACCACTTTACTAAGGCTACGGCAGTTAGGTACTACGTTGCGCAATACAAGTTCAATGACATTATCTTTTGTACAATTAGGACTATTATAAGACCATTTTGGTTTTACAACAAAAAAGTTGAACACGGACTATATGAGAATTTTCATAAAATATTTTTTAAACGTCGTCCGTGTGGTTTAACCTTTTTTTTAGTTCCTAATGTAGGTACTATAGGGATGGCGAACCTTTATGTACCTACCAACGTGCCATTTTTCTAAAGAAATGTTAAATGAGGTAATAGACGTATGCCATGAAATAACTTTCTGATTATCATGAAAATAATAAATACTATATAGCAACTTTTTGCAATGTTTCAATCATACGCGTAATTTAAAAAGTAATGTTAATGTGACTTCTGTTTACACTAACATTACTTGGTAACGCAGTCCATGTTTGGTATTTCACAACTTTTTCATTAGTGCATAATGAATATTGTGTGCTGTTGGTTCGCCATCCCTGTACTATACTGTAGTATTCTGTTCTGAATACGTCCTAATGCAATGCAAATGAATAAATTGACTAAAAATACTAAAATGCAGATTCTACTTCAATATCTATTTAGTACAGCATACAAAATTATGTGTAACCAGCTTCATAATTTAAAAAATCTAAGTTATATTTTTGTATGTGTAAAAGACAAATCGTGTTGCTTCTTTTGATTGATGATTTTTTCCTTGACTGCTCAGTGAGGGACCAAAAAATACATAAATAATAAATCGCGTTCGGTACTCAGTAGATATGTAATATGAGATAAAATGTATTGCATAAAATCTATAAGCTATTATACACACAAAAATTCTCAGCTCCAGAATTGATTGCTTTAGACGTGGATATGTTAAATTTACTGCTTATAAAATTTAAGATAGATTTGCGTTTGCAAACTTAAGTTTTAAGTAAAACGTTGATTAGAGTCTTCATGTAACAAATAATAATTATAATAATGAATGCATAATTGATTTATTTGTGGTTTTGCTTTTCTTCACACACGGAGAGTCAATATGATTTTTACGACAATTTTAATTAAGATATAGGTCTACCTACCAGAATCTGACGGCAAAAAGGGAAAAAAGAAATTGACGCTAGCAAGGTCGTTCTTCAACATTTTCCCCACTTTTTAAAGGAAATTTGAAGCCAAACCAAAAATGATTCCTCGAAATTTCAGTTGACGATGACTTTTATTTTTTTGTTTCTATATGAAAATCGCTATTTTTTGAACTTTTTTTTGCCAACAGATTCTGGTAGACCTATACAATATATATTTTTTAGATTTACATCGAAACCCACACGATAAGCCAGCTAAAAAGAGATATTTTTGACTACATAATATTTTCGTGGTAATATAAACATCGTTGTGTCGGTCAGGGTCACTAAAACAAAAGCACGCAACATCGCGTTCTTCAGGGTGTGGTGTGGCTGTCATGTGTGCAAACAAACCTCAAAACGTGATTGTAGTTTGAACACTAGTACTGCCATTCCACTCCCTTTAACATTATCACGGACCACGTAAATCATAGGTTTTGGCTAGAATTGTTTATTTAGTCTAGAACTCTACTTACATTTTTTGTGGGTAGGGCGCCGCTATCTATACTAATATTATAAAGTGGAAAGGTTTAACTACTGAACCGATTTCAGTGAAAGTTAGTACAAAGATAGAATAGACCTTCAGGAGTAACGTACGCTACCTTTTACCGCGGGAAAATTCCTCATTCTCTCAGGAAAAACTTTTAACGCAAGCGGACCCGCGAGGCGCAAAGCTAGATTTGAATAAAGAACAATAAATTTGTGAAAAGGAGAGATTAGACGAGTCTACATAAATACACAATTTGATTAACCTTCTTCCTCATCAACTCACCCTTCCTTCCCCCAACCTAAACTAAATTAAGGTTTTGATTTATTTCTAGTTCGAATAGAAAAATGTAGTTTATTTCTAATACCTACTACCAACGAGCGAGCATGCACTTTATAGATTTAGCATGAGTGAAGCGAAATAAGTGTGTCTGGATCATAGAAAGTAGAATAAAGTGGTATCTGCCTGGCTCCTGGGAATAGGCGTGACGTTATGTTTGTTTGAATTTCTAATTAAACATTTAATTGTTCTTCTAACTTTAAATTCAATTTCAAATACACGAAACTACCTCAGTCATTCCAAAACGGTTATCGAAATGAAAGTAACTTGTTTAAATCACTACATAGTATAAAATAAAGTCGCTTTCTCTGTCTCTATGTCCCTATGTCCCTCCCTTTGTACGCTTAAATCTTTAAAACTACGCAACGGATTTTGATGCGGTTTTTTTTAATAGATAGAGTGATTCAAGAGGAAGGTTTATATGTATAATACATGCATAATATACTGAAGGATAACCCACAATAACCATTTTCCCGTGCGGAGCCGGGGCGGGTCGCTAGTAATTAATATAAACAACAATCTTTCTTTCTTATTTGGTACCTAACAATGTAGACTTTTAAAATTATCGAATTGCTATAAATAACCCCTTATTTGTTTTGTTGGATTCGATAGCTGCTTGTCAAACATTTAACTAGGCGATAGGATTACTTCTGAGTAGTTAGTGAACTAACGATGTTGTATGATGTCGTTCATTTAATTAAATAACTGATTGTTTTTGCGGTTTCTGGCTGAGAACCGCTTGATTTTCATTCTTCAAAAGGCTACAGCATCAACAAGTATGATAAAAAATAATCACACACACACACACGGCCAACTGACCCCAAACTAGGCAGAGCCTGTACTATGGGTGTCAGACAGTTGGTATATCAACTATATAAATACATATATAATATCCAGACACAAGGCAAACACAAGTGCTCATCACACGAATGTTTGCCCTCGGCGGGATTCGAACCCGCGACCTTGTGCTTCGTAGGCAGACTTACTACCAACTAGGCTACAAGGTCGTCAAATGATGATTAGTATGTTTTATTTTATTTGTTTTTTTCGATTTATTTATAGTATGATTATTAATTTTACATATATTATGTTTCAAAGCTTTCACGGTTGTTTTCATGACAAACACCACATTAAGTACGCCGTACTTAATATGTTGTTTTATTAGTTTAAAACTGAAGAATCATCGGCGGGTACTTCCCTACCACAGAGCGCACACATTGCGCGAACTCGCCAGTTCTGTTCAAACTGATATTGCATCGCCTCTTTAAATTACTTCTTTTCTTTAGCGTGTGGGTTTCGAGGTTTACCTACCTCACAAACCCTGGTGTCAGAATCATTGAGCCGCCTATGGCTTCTGACATGGCTCATGTAACGACTACATCCGTAGATAGTGACCGGGACCAACGTCTTTGCGTGCCTTCCGAAGCACGGAATCACCTTCCTTTTCGGACAATCAGGTGGTTCAGCCTGCAATGTCCTAACCAAACTGGGGAAAGTCTCATAAAGTGATATTTGTTCGACGAATCCCCACCGGGATTCGAACCCGGAACCTCCGTAACGTCAGTAGGCTTACTATGTAAGAAGCGACAAGCTCGAGAAGCTGTCAAACTCCACATAGTGACATTAGAGCCATAGTAGTTCTGTCAATATGTCGCGTTTGACAGCTTCTCTTGCCTGTCGCTTCTTACGTAGTAAGCCTACAGGAGTGCTTTGGCCACTCGACTACAAAGGCTGTTTTTGTTTAAATTACTTAATTAATTTGAGACGAGAACCTGCCCTGGTTTGAGCAAAGCTTTTTAGCTTTTGACGTCAATAAGTGTTTTTTTGAAAAACGTATACCTACTGCATTGATGATTTTGACTTCGAAAACACTTCACAGAAATGCAAAATAATCCATCAAATTGATAATATATACAGGTGAACAGAGTTCACAAAGGCGGTCTTATTGCCGAACAACCTTAGGGGAGAGAATAGTTTAAAGACACTTCTATCTAACTAATCTATACTTACTACTAATTGTATAGATTATAAAGAGAAAAGATTTTAGGTTTGTTTGTTTGTATTGAAGAGGCTCCTAAACAAATTAACCCTTTTTTTTAATTATTTTACTGTTGGGAAGCTACGGTTTGTACCTATCACTTGGTCTAAGCCGCAACGGATAACGTAGGCAATATTCTATTGAAAAATTGGGATCCTGACTACTCCAAAAGTAACTCAAGGTGTAAAAAATACATTAAATATTCCTAATATTGAATAGGCTCCGAAACTACTAAATCGATTGGTACAAAGATGAAACTTGGTACAAAGATAGAATAGATTTTGGGAAAGAACATAGGCTGAGACCTTTTACCGCGGGAATATTCCTTATTCCTACGAGAAAAACTGTTAACGCAAGCAGAGCCGTCGCGGAAAATTAGTAATGAAAAATCTTACAACCCTCCTTCTGGTCGGTTAAAGAGTTTGTAACTAAATAGTTTTTAGAGTCGCTAACATTATACAGGGTGGCTAAAAAAAATACTAACAGCACATAATCACTCAGTGCAGTTTTTTATTTTCTTTTAAGTGCAAGATTTTAGGCAACTTTCTTTAAAAAACTCCTCTTGGAATGGAAAGGAAAAAGAAGTAAAAAAAGCTCAAAGCTCAACCAACAACAGTCATATAATAATAATAATTATGTATTTGATTTAATTTTTGATCATTTATTTAGGGCAATAAACCCAGAAATACATACATAATTAGAAAAAATATAATAGAAAATAAAATTGTTTTTAATCTAGGATACACCCAGTATTATTTCACAGATATTTCACAAATCGAAAAGGCATTTGTCTCTGCTTAGAAACAGATTTTACACGTAATATTTTTTGTTTATATAGAAGCTGTTTGTTCATGTGCTCAATAGTGTCGAATTTCCCCCGCTTTGGTTTGCAATCAATACTAAAGTGTGCTTATTTTGAAAAGTCTCGATTCACATTTATGTATTATAATAAAATTACAATAACCATTCATAAGGTTTCCGGAAAGTTATCAAACACACGTACCTGTATATTGTAATGGAAGAGATCAGCAAAGCATATTTTCAGGTTTTCGTTAAAAAAATTACGGTCACAATCGGTTTTGTGAGCTTGCATCAAATAATAACACTTGGTCGCGGAACCATTTCACGTCACTTCCGGTCCGAATCGCGTCCATAGGGTATATGGTTAAAAGTTTTGAACAAATTTTCTCCAACGCTTAAAGTATAAAAAAACTAATTTTGTTTTGTTTTTCGATTGTAAGCGCGGAGTATGGCTTGGTGGCGACGTGTAAGCGTCAGCAGTGATCGCGCGACTGTGGAAGGCGCGTTCGTTATTCAGCCGAAGGCGACACCTGATGCGCTCTGTAAGTACCGAATGTCTTACCAACTTACTGGCAACTTGCAGGCCGATTCACGCCCCACCTTGTCGTTGCTGTTGCTTACAGGTAAAGCCTCAACACACCAAACGCGGGACAGGACCAGCGTTTGTGGCTTACAACAAAATGCTACTGGTCTCTGGCAAGTGCTGCCATAGCCGCCGCGCTGCTTTTGTTGTATCGTGGTCTGGCACAAACAAGGTCTTATCCTAAGTCACGTGAAAAATATCTCTTCGTTATTTAGCGACCAGCTCCCCGCCGCGGCTCTGCCGCGTTAATAGTTTTTCCCGTGGGAACGAGGAAATTTCCCGCCACAAAAGTTTGCCTATGTTCTTCCGCAAGGTCTATTCTATCATTGTGCCAACTCCGCCCGCTTTCACAATTTTTCCCGTGGGTATGTAAATTTTTCCCGCGGTCAATCGTAGCCTATGTCCTTTCCAAGGTCTATTCTATATTTGTGCCAAGTTCAGGAACCTATTCAAATATTAGGAATAAGTATTTAAGGTTTTTTTTTTCACTTTGGGTTACATTATTGAAGTTTTAGTAAGGATCCCTAATTTTTTAAATATAATATAGCATTTGTTAGTCAGGGATTATGTAGCTTCTCAACAGTGAAAGAATTTTTGAATTCGGTTCAGTAGTTTCGGAGCCTATTCGATGCAAATAAACAAACAATAAATTATTTCCCCTTTGTAATATTAAATAAAAATAATGTAGATAGAAAAATAGTAAAATATACAAATGTCGTACAGATTGGACACGGACGTTGGAAAAGTCTGTCGCAGTATATTATTATTCAATATCTGTAACAATATATTTATTCTCTATACAAACTTTCAACCCCGCTAACCTTGGGGATTCATTTGGTAAAATCGTTTATTATTTCATGCCTACGTCACAAAAGGACCATCTAACTTGTATTATGTCCCGTGCGTGGTATGACAAAGCCTTTATTTCACGAAGGCGCTAATTCGCGGCCTCGCGCAAATCGCAGTGAATTTTTCATAGTTTGGGTAATTGGCGTGTTTACGAGGATGGTTTTTCGGAAACGGCGACGTCATCGATTAGCCTAACATTACATGAAAGCAAACACAGTGATCTTCACGCCTCGAGCAGAATTGCCTTCGAAGGCTCTTTTTTTATTTATTTTTTTTATTTGAGCTGTTTATTATATTCAAACTACAAGTTAAGTAATACAATGGGTCTTACCCTAATCTTAAATAATAAGGATTGTGCGGCAGCCCATATGGGGTTTAAGTTGCGCCGTTAAGAACAAAATTAAAAATTTATAATAAAAACAGATAGGTAGGTTAAGTTAAGTTAGAAAGAACGGGGATGCATCCCCCTCCGACACTGTCGATTTATACCTGTCCCTTAAGTAATATGTTTTCACAATGTTTTTTATATATTTGGGATTTCTTTCGTTAGTTATTTTTCTTAGTGTGGTGTGTTGCAACTACGTTTTTATACCTTGGGACAGCAAAGATATTATTAAATAATTTGCCTTATTGCTAATAGACATTAACTCCTTTAAGTAGATTTTTTTATTTAATCTATAAATAAATGAGCACTTGAAATAGGTCAGGAATGAAATATGCCTCTTAAACTTTATGTCGTTTCCGCCTTTTCATGAATAAATTATATTTATTAAATAACCAATAAATATAAATATAGTTTTAATACTAAAATCTTTTAGTAGGAAAAACTAGTTACCTACTTCATTATATTTTGCATAATATAAAGTTGTATTAGTTTAATTACAATATAAAAATCAAGAACTCGCTTTGTTTTGCAATACAAGGTACCTATTATTTTCCAAGTAATTTATTATTAAACAGAAAGATAAAATAAAACCTGATTTCTAAATCATTTTTTTAATGACAGTGGTTAACGGTATTTATGATTGTTTGTTCTTTTGAAATTCTTAATATAACCTTCTAATAAAGGACGCTCAATTTTCAATTATTTAGCTACACCACCGAGCAATGTTGCCAACCCCGCAAATATTTTTTATTTTGTGGTTGCGTGGTAGCAATAAATAAAACACATATGAAAGGAGTTACGAACAAAAAACAATTGAACTTGTGAACAAATTAATTAAACAAACTGAACTAATAAATATCTAATAGGTAGGTAGGTACTTAATTTAACATGACCATTCAATATAACATACGAAATCTTGTTTAATTTTAAAATAAGGGGCTCTACAACGCTAAGTGGCGCCGCCATCCTGAAAAAAATAATAACTCGGGAAATAATCATTTTTTCAAAAATCCGGTCCACAGAACTGGAGTCGGGGTGCTGTAGGATATATAGAAGCAATCACATATGTTTATTATAGTTCAATGTAGTTATAGATAGAAAAAATGCGAAAAGTGGCCGTTTTTCGCAAATTTTCTATCTCTAACTACAGCGAGATACAATAAATAAAACTAATAGCTTCTATATATCCTACAGCACCCCGACTCCAGTTGTGTGGACCGGATTTTTGAAAAAAATATTATTTTCCGAGTTATTATTTTTTAAAGGGTGGCGGCGCCACTTAGCGTGGTAGAGCCCCTTTCCTTCCACAATGCACATATCGCTTAGAAATGAAAAATTAACTAAAGTGAAAATTGAGGAAATAAAAAAATAAATAAATCTCACGTTAGACTCGTATTTTTGGCTGTACTTCCACCGAGTCACCAAGTTATATCATCTAAGTATATACTCGTACAAGTTTTGGAGCGGTATCAGTGCTACACTTAATTAGACTATCGAAGCGGCTAAAATCCAGTAGTAACATAGGAAAATAATTTATCCGTGGCAAATGGCAATTTTTTTTTACTCTAGTACTACTTTAGAAACCAAACACAAGAGCTAGCATTAAACATATTATAATTTTAATTTATTGAACTCATTTTAGGCAGTTTATTAAATAAAGATTAACTTTCTACCCTGCATAATATCCAGACACGACGTAAAGCCTCGGATGGGCTTTAAACCTGAAACCCTGAGCCACACAATGTACACTACCAACTAGGCATCGGGGCCGCCAATCCCTCACCCTTATCTGTTTGATTGATGGCAGAAACGTTGAAAACAACGGTATTTGAGTTCTGATAATTTGACGGCTTACAGTCTTGTGACTGAAACATGTTATTCACCTTGCATTTCTTAGTCACTGCACAGTTTGTAACGGTAGAAATTTTTTAACTTGAATATAAGGTGAAGGATAAAATACTTTGAGACTAATACTAATCATCCAGGAGTATTCTGTTCCTCTAACTACGGGAAATGGACTTATTGGGCAAAAGTCGTTTTAAGAGGAAACCTTTCGGAAAAGTGTTCAAAATAACAAGGAGACTTTGTAAGCCGAAAGGGTTTCAATGCAAACAGTTATATTATCAAGAGATTTATTCAAATTGGTCCAGCGGTTCTCAAGTAGGTAGTTATACTCTTATGTAGATATGTACCAATTTACACACCATATTCATATACCAACAAAACAGCACCAATTTTCTTAAACTTGCCAGAAAAGGAATTATTACTTTGGATTAGCTTCGTGATCAAAGGTTAGCTGGAAGAAAATGCTTTGTAGCATTAAGTTCGCCTGTTTACATTATAAGTGCAATAAAAAATTTCATTCATTCATTAATTCATTCATGTATTCAAATATAAACATAAAACTTTTTGAAATAGTTCGAAGAGCATTTTCATATCGATTGATTTTTCTCAAGGCAATTTCCCAATGTGTCATTGCTAGTTAGGAACTACTTACAAATGGACATGCCAACAGAGGCAATCTGTTTAACATTCACATAATATAATGTACCTACGTACATACCTTTGTTATACCGTATTTTTAAATAGATATAGGTACTAGTATCGTAAACAAGTACGAGTATAATGTATACTTCTGAAGAATTATAATATAAATAGAAAAATTTCTGGGAGGTCTCTAAGTATGATTCATTTTATCATACGTCTTTAGACAAACTGTTTTTTTTTCGTGTCAACTTGATTCGATCTTGGAACCTCCATATGGAGAACCAAAGCTATTACTACTATATCTACAAACCATATATTTTCCCCTTGTAACCCAGTTGGTAGTAAACCTGCCTGTAAACCTGATTCGCCTTTCGCCTTTCGCCTTTTCGGAAAGTCATTGATTTCTGAAGTATTATTTATTCTTCCTATTCTATATAACTACGATTGCCACTTTCTTAATTGTGAGCTTATATAAAACATTAAAAAGCTTATTTAAACGACGATTACTTTAAATATTATAATAAAACTATTATTTTATCGACCGCTATTCATCAGATATGCAACTAATCATATACCTTTAATAATTAATACCTACCTAAAGTATAACTGGTTTTGGAGGCGAAGTTTGAGACGCAAAAAGTTTATATATACTTGTATGTATTTTGATTCGTAGCTTTGTTTGGTTTTTGGTTTGACCTCACCAAGAAAAAAAAGGTAATACATATATCGCAAATAAAGCAGGCAGAACTAATGACTAAAAATTAAATCAGACTAACAAAAACCATGCGGTACAATAAACGGTGAAGGCGTCAAAATGCATTGTTTATTCTTCAAAACAAGCCTTCTACTAATTTACAAGCTTTTAGTTAAATTCATACTTGTAAGGTACCTATGTTTATAACAAATGCCAAAACATTTGAGTTAAATGTCAAATGATTTGACCAAAGATTTAACGGAAATTTTGCATATACGTTGACACAAGACAAAGAACTTGGTGACGTGTGACCCGATTAACTAGAAAATACTGTTCTTTTTAGAGATTTATCTAAAAGTCTATAGTATTTTTAATTTGTAATAATGACGGACGTAATGCGGTCTTTAAAAGGCTTAAAATAGGGCAGCAGGGAAAAACCCTCACTTTGTAAGAGTTATTTTCTAAGAGATTCGGTCCCTGTCGGGTTGTTGACTCGAGAGAACCGGAAGTACAGGAAACGGCCGAACAGCTGACCCAAGGCGAAGTGACGGAAATGTCTCAATGTAACCTACTATTTTAATTTTAATACATTCCTCAACTCGCTGTCCTACATCATTATTATGGGGTTCGGAAGTCAATTATGAAATTGCGTAACTCTTTTGAAGTTCTTTTTATAAAATAATGCTTTCGTAAAGTTCAACCCTTGGGTTCAATGTCCAAGTGCCAAATAATTTTCTTTCTTTTTCACTTTGAAAGCTAATTAAAATGTTCGTTGTGTACTTACTCAAAAACCATCAATTACAAAACTTAGGTACATTTTCACCATATTAGTTACGTAATTTCATTAAACGCACCAAACACTCCCCAACTCTGCTGTGTCTAAGTGATTTATTTCTGCCGTGAAGATAACCATTTTCGTAAACAAATTACCTAACATAAAATTATGTTTACGTGAAACCAAAACTGTAGAAACCTGCACTTGACATATGTACCTATACATGCAAGGATGTGTTTATTATTTGGCAGTCTCTAAAACAATCGCGGTCTGGTTTGCGAATAGTTAGATAGAAAGCGCCATCCGTCGTCACCCAACGCTTTCACTGTCTCGGCGATATGTCGCTAAGGATCTACTTATTCAATGTTTTGTTTATGTCTTACTTATTTTCTTTTCACAGTGACTCACAAAATTCTTTTCTTTATTATGTGGTATTTGCGTGAAAGGCAAAACAAGATACGACATAGAATGCTATAGACCAGGAACCTATGACAATAATTTTTTTTATTCAAAATTATAGGCGATGTTACATTATTGTTTTATTTATTTAAATCTTAATAGTTTCCGTCATGTAAAACAGATTATGTGGACATCCTTTAAAACGTGTTTAAACATTTAAGAAGCTTTGTTCTAGTGACTTTATCTGCATTATTGTGATATTTTTAAGTGTCTGAATATAAACGAGTTATATTAAGGTAAAACAAAACAATGGCAAAGTATAAATAAAATTTCCTCATCATCATTAACATAACAGCCTGCGGAAGTCCACTGCTGGACATGGAAATTTTCCTCGCCGGTTAGATATTTAAAACCTCTAGATGCATATTTGTCATATTTATTAAAATACAGTTGCTCATATAATATGCAGCAGACATTCGCACTACGAAATCTATCTCTACTGCTTTAAAATAAAGGTGCCGTCCATTTCCTATCAGAATCAGTCTCCATCAGCATTACATACATACTTGCGATCATAGTTTTGTCGTGCGTATACTCTTATCCTATTAGAAGATATTTTAATATCCGGCGGGTTTCTCGCAACTTTTGACAGTTAAATGTGAGATAATTTCATGTCACAGTGGTTCAAGCTACGCTTACTAGACTGCTTCTCCCTTGAAAGGGAAGTGTTTCAACATCGTTATTTTGGCAGGCCAAGGTTGTAGGTTGTAGGTTACATACAAGGATGAACACTGCTGCCCAATACCTGATATTGTACCTTTTTTTTTATAACAATTAATTCCAAGTTTTCCCATCAGATAACGTGTGGTAACAAAATAAGCAGCTAATGAAACAATGTTTTTATTCAGTTTTACGTCTCAGTCTCAGCCTATGTTTTTTTCTTTTGCGCAGCCTTAATTTATAATATCTTAATTACATATATTTACAGTAGTAGAGCCAATTCAAATTTTTACGCACTAACTTAAATTTAAAAACCATATGTCCTTTTCACGCTCTTAAGAACGAAAAGGGACATTATGATTGTCAATTTAAATTTAGAGACGTCGTCGAACATTGAGTTACCATGTCGATCGTACAAGTTAAAGGTGCATGCGAAAATATCAGACTTAAATTGTGCTTAATTTGACCGCTACGCTCGTACTTACGAGTATTTTAAATATCATTCATTCAAAATTAGATTCATTCATCTTTCGTCCTTTTCGATTCCCATATGAACGAAAAAGACTGTGAACTCAAATTTACGTTAAGAGTGTAACTTGGTAGAATAGATCCCAGTATCTACATAAAATTTAATTGACTAATGCACTTGTAACAGATAAAAACGCGTCGACTGATAAACCAGTCTGACGGGTGCTCAAGGATAATAACATCGGAAAATGTTGATTTAAGATGTAATTTTTTATTACTTACTTAATTTGGGACAGGAAATAAACACCATTGATAATTAAATTACATCATTGACTTAAAAATGTAAATACGTAGATAGAAGGTTGGCAATTCAAATATTATGTTGTTGAAGAGTCATTATTTAACTACGTAGCGCGCGGGATACTCGAGAAGTTATCATATCAAACGGGATATCATCATCGACAACTCATATATGTCCCCACCGAGGGGCTCGATCCTATCATTCAGGGTGAATAGGCCTTAGTCGACCACCCTGGCCTAGTGCAGGTTGGTCAACTTCACACACAACCTTTGTATCACTTCGCAGGTGTGTGCAGGTTTCCTCACGATGTTTTCAAAGCGTCGAATAAACGTACATATCAATTAAAAAATCGAAAACACATTGGTACGAGCCGAGGTTCGAACCCGCGAACTTCCGAATAGAAGTCAACAGCTCTAGCCACTTGGCCACCGACACTCCCTTAAACGGAACATAATAACATAAAATTCAAGTAGTTCTGTCATTATGTCGCGTTTGTTACCCTCTTTGGCTTCTTGGCGTTATGTAGTGAGCTTACAGGGACACTCTTTATTGTGAAGTGGTTAACTGGAATGGCCGGTCGGCTTAAGTCATCATCACCATTCACCGTTTTAGTCTTGTCATATGCGCCTACGTCACATCTGCAAGACTTGTCAATATTGACCGAGCGTTTGTCTGGATGACTTATCTTGTTATGTATTTGCTTCGAAGATTCTTGTTTGTGTTAATAGGCTTCTGCTTCTTATGCTGTTATCAATTTATCATTAACGTAGTTAAGATCCGAAATAATACGACAAATATTTTTCTTTGTTTGTGACGACATTGCTTCTTCCTAAATGACTAAGTATCCTAATGATATTAGTAAGTACGAGTATTTCTTTCGCAGAATTTTATGGTCATCTCGACTATTATTTATTCTCTTATCTCTATTTTAACTGTCTTTATCTTTAAACGAAAATAAGGCTACTTGCATAACAGCGATTTGTCGCTTTTCTATTTTTAAATAACTGACACGATACAGCTTGCTTAGATAAATACAAATATAAATCCATTTTACGAAGTATTAGACAATCAAGTTATCGTCAGAGGTTTTCTTTTTTTACTTTAGCAGTATCTATGTACTTCGTCGTCCGTCGTCCAATCTCGAAACACATTAAACTGCCAACATAAAAAGAACTATGGCATTCAAATAATTTCTTCATACTATAGTAGGTACCAGTACCTTGCATACGAGTTGTCCAAGCTCTTATTTCACAAGTCATATCCCGCCGTCAAATTAGACGTGCAAAACCAATTATCAGGATTACTCACAAAGAGTCGCAACCAGTGACTTTGCAACCGTAGTGCAATATCGCTAATATGTGACAAGTAGAGGTTTAAACGAAATATGACGTACTTATCTACTGAGTATTTTGTTATTTACTGGAGTAAAAAATTAAAAAGGTAGTGCACTGTCTAGATGCGTAACTAGTACTTATAAGTGCTTGTGTTTTGTGTGCAGTTAGATTTTTCGTGTAAAAAAAAATTAGTCCATCACAATCTTCTTTTGAAATCTTTGAAATGGAGTTTCTTCCGGCGGGTTCTTCTCCACAGAAGACAGCCAAATTGTGAACCCGCCTCGACGTCGAAAAGTGATTTGTAAAATCTTACTTCGAATAAAACATTTTTCATTTTCATTTTCATCTTTTACCTATAGTACGGCTTGCTAGCTAAAAAATATAAGGATATCGGTCCCATCTGGCAGAAAGTACGAAACTTGGCATGAATGTAGCTGTCATATATGTGCTTCAATATCGATATGGAAACACTTCGATAAATTATTGTTTCCCCCCTTTCCCCCCCCTTTTATCTCCCTCATTCTGGTTTTTTGAATTTTATACTAAAACGGTACGTCTGAGGAGTTTACTTTTCAGAGACCAAATCATCGTCGATAAATTGCCTACAAAACGATACTACATTTTATAGTGCTAAGATTAATATATTTCTATATACAGCCATCAACGTATTATGAAATTTTAAAAACAGGCACACTCTTTTCTTCCTTACTTCATTTATAGGAAAACGACAAGAGTGGTGATAAAATGGACTAAAGAAGTCAACTACCTTATACATTAAGCTAAAAAATGACATTTATTTCATAGTCGTAAAGGCATTACTTCTAGAGTTACAGCTCACCGCGTCTGACTCAAGTACTCTTTTTTTTACCTTTTTAGAATACCATCTTTCTGTTAACTTTGTTTAGCGTAGATTAGATTCAGATTTTCTAATTAGAAATAAAACAGTCCATGTATTAATCCAGGCCACAGTCTATTTACATGTAAAACTAGCTGTCTGCCCGCGGCTACGCTTGCGTTGTGTTTCGACATTTCCGTATTAATTTTTAACTATTCCACTTTTTTCCGTGATTTTAAAGTATCCAACATGTTGACCGAGTATATAAGGTACCACCATGCAAAATTTCATTTCAATAGGTCTAACAGTTTCGGAGATAAGTCCGTAGAATGTACTGCGCCGTACGAGTTACTAAAGTTTTTTAACTATCCCACGGGAACTTTTTAATTTTCTGGGATCAAAAGATGTTGACCGGGATATAAGGTACCACTATACAAAATTTCATTCAAATCGGTCGAATAGTTTCGGAGATTAGCCCGTACAAACAGACAAACAGAGAAACAAAAATATTAAAAAAAAAAACTGGGTATTTATTATATCGCTTCTTACATCCCCATGAATAGGTTTATAGCATTTTTTTTCTATGTACAGATTTTATAGATTTTTTTGTTTTTCTTTGTACGGGCAAATCTCCGAAACTATTCGACCGATTTGAATGAAATTTTGTATAGTGGTACCTTATATCCCCGCTCAACATCTAAGATACTTTTAATCCCAGAAAATTAAAATGTTCCCGTGGGATAGTTAAAAAACTTTAGTAACTCATACGGTGCAGTATATTCTACGGGCTTATCTTCGAAACTGTTAGACCGATTGAAATGAAATTTTGCATGGTGGTACCTTATATACTCGGTCAACATGTTGGATACTTTAAAATCACGGAAAAAAGTGGGATAGTTAAAAATTAATACGGAAATGTCGAAACACAACGCAAGCGTAGCCGCGGGCAGACAGCTAGTTTTACATGTAAATAGACTGTGGCCTGGATTAATACATGGACTGTTTTATTTCTAATTGGAAAATCTGAATCTAATCTACGCTAAACAAAGTTAACAGAAAGATGGTATTCTAAAAAGGTAAAAAAAAGAGTACTTGAGTCAGACGCGGTGAGCTGTAACTCTAGAAGTAATGCCTTTACGACTATGAAATAAATGTCATTTTTTAGCTTAATGTATAAGGTAGTTGACTTCTTTAGTCCATTTTATCACCACTCTTGTCGTTTTCCTATAAATGAAGTAAGGAAGAAAAATGTGTGCCTGTTTTTAAAATTTCATAATACGTTGATGGCTGTATATAGAAATATATTAATCTTAGCACTATAAAATGTAGTATCATTTTGTAGGGAATTTATCGACAACTATTCGGTTCTTGAAAAGTAAACTCATCAGTCCTACCGTTTTTGTAGAAAATGAAAAAAACCAAAATGAGGGAGGTAAAGTGAGGGAAAAAGGGGGGGGGGGATCACTTCTCAGCGTGTTTCCATATCGACATTGAAGCACATATATAAAAGCTACATGTATGCTAAGTTTCATGCTTTCTGCCAGATGGGACCGTAATTCAGGTTAACAAGCCGTACTACTATTCAAAATTTGCTAATTAGATATTAAGTATTAGTGAAAAGTGAACCAAAAGGTCATAAGTTTTACGATTGGTATAATACCAAGAAATTACAATTCCTTGATTGGCCGTACCTTTTTAACACAAGCGTAGGTCAATAAAATAAAACAGAAATCCCAGAATTTCTCTACAATATTGACTTAATGTGAAGTTTTAATTTTTATTGTGTTTTGTTTTGGAGTGTGTTTATGTCAAAATAATTTCCACTCACCGGTCGATGTGCCTCTTCCTGCACGGAGTGAGTTGTGTAGTTCGTTGGATGTTCCGCCACTGAAGTGGCTATGAACGACCTCGGCGAGGTAACAATATGAACACTAGAAGTGTCTCTTCGGAACACCCGCGACGGAGTGTGAGAGGGGTGCTTGCTACACCTTCCTATTTATCTGGCGTCGCTGACGATCAGTCAACACACAGCATCCGTACGCAAATACTACGCTAAACATTCGTAAATACTATTTGTGATGGGATTTTGTTCTGGCATGTTTGATGTGCCCATGGTCTAAGAAAACAAGGTTTTGCATTCGGGCCACGTGACTGACACAAGCCTACGTCATCATTCGCTGTTCATCCTTTGACGCTTTCGCGCTAAAAACAACTTATTAAAAACTACGAGATATTGAATAAATGAGGTATTTTTCCGTAACTAAAATAGAAGAAAGATACAGATTCAGCCACGTTTCACGGGTCTTACACGCGATAATTTTTAGTAAGTTGTTTTTAGCGCGAAAGCGCCAAAAAAAAAATTTCATTATATATCTAAACACAATTACGCATTTATTGTATATGTGACGAGGTTGGTTCCGTAAATCACTAGATTTTCAGAACAATTATTGTTTGCCGGAGCTGAGCTATTGTTTAGTCAATGATTAAAAATCAGGTTATTTTCATGTGTAAAGTGATAGGAAAATCCGCGTCCGCGTGACAGTATTTTGCTACTTTGATACGTAGTTCTTTATAGGTTAGACCATGAAGGAAAAAAAAATTCCACGCCCATCGTAAAATGTTTTCTTCCTTCATGGGTTAGACCAATTAGGGAAACAAGTCTGATGTAGGTATATGAGCATTTTTTTATTTTTTTATTTAGGTACACAAAACAGACTGGGATTAAAAAAATACTTTTTATAAAAAGAACAAAGTGTTGAAGAAAATGTGTACTCAGCATGGCAAAAGTATAAATCAAAGGGAAATGTTTGTGTTGACTTCTAGTTTTTAAAAAATCCGCCTGCTTCCAGGCACGCCTTCGTTTTTCTACATTTTCTATGGGTATCAATGTTACGACTTTTTGATGCTTGAATTCAAATTAGCTTAATATTATCCTATGTGAAGTACGTAAATAAGTACACAATTTTACGTACACCAACATTTTCTCTTTAAATCTAATTAATAATTTGACCCCTACTACGCCGTAGCAAATAGCTACGAAACAGGTTGAATTTTATTATAAATTTCCTTCAGATAGCTGTAGTAGAACTTGAGTTAACGAAGTATCTTCATAGCATTGACAAAGTGCTAGAGATGAAAGACTGGTAGCACTACGTACGTACGTAGCCAATGTAGCAATATTCATTTGTCTACTCTACTTGCTACGCCGTAGCTCTGCGTAGCACGTCTACGGTGGGCGTCCTTGGTTAGAAGATTTTATTATTACTTACTAATCATTATTGCTAGAAGTTTTTTTGTTATTGTATTGTGTCATTAAATTTCTTTTCGATATCTGAAATTGGATGATATATATATACTAATTTTTTTTAATAAGTTGTGTTTTTTTGACAAATTTCCTTTTAAATTTTCATTATCCATCATCATATCAGCTGACGTTACCTTACCTTTAATAATGGTAATAAAGGTTTTTTATTAACCAAATTTTCAGCACTGCACGCGATGCTCGCCAGATTGCTTGCCCACGCTGTATCTTCTGGTTCATGGTCCCATGGAACCTTTCTGCCCCGAAGGCAGTCAGTTTGGCGAGCAACAATGTGCCCCGCTTACTGCTAATTAGTTTGTTTTGATATCTTTAGAATCTCTAATTTGTTTTTGAATCGTCTGGCTATATTCCCATTTTAGAAAACGACGTTACTGTTTTTAGTAGAAGTTGTTCAATTTTATCTCATTATGCAATCGAAATAATGGTTGGTATATAGCTATTTATTGAATCATATGTATCGTCGTTCTTTATCGCTAGCGCTTCGGTACTATTTAAATGAAAACAGATTTTATTCAGTTGAAATGAATCCGGCACTAATAAATAAATAGTGCCTAAGTTCGCCACGCAAATACTGTTTAAAAAGTACACCTAATTTGACTGTTTACATAATGTTAAAATAAGCTAGCTGAAACGTAAGTCTGGATCCAAACAGATAAGCCACTAAAATCTTTGCGGAATTTGTACATGTTTGTGTTGATTTATTTTTGGTGAATATCAATGGTAGTCTCAAATTGTCCAAAACGTTCCGTAATAATAAATCTGTTATGTATTAACAAGGATATTAAAGTTATTTTTTAAACCAATAATACACAAAATATAAACAAACATACATACCTACAGTTCATGATTAATCCATCCGTCTCTAAAATTCTTCCAATATTTTACCACCACGCTTGTGATTATTTTGCTTGTTATGTTTTTCAAGAACTGGGAGCCACAGATTAATAAATAGTTAGGTACTAACTGGACTGGATGGACTAGAGTAGGCAAATTGAACTTGATAGTGGTTGCTGTGTGCCAGATAAAAATCTATTTTGTCTCGTTGAATAAAACAATAAATAATAACAAATATTAATAAAACCTAATTAATTGGCAATTGTTTGTATTTAGTACAATTATTAAAAACCTTGCCGGTAAATTAAATCAAAACAATAATAAACTTAAATAAACGACCATTAAAATTATATCTAAAGTCCTAGTTCTTTGCAATTAGACTTGCATTATAATAATAAACTCGACAATATACCTAGATTAGAATAGAGGTTAGTGTAAAATTAGATCCGATTTGCTGACTGGCTCAAGAAGATATTCATTATCAAACTGTTGTTGGAGGGTACGTAACAGAGACAATCAGATAATGTCGTGATCTATCTTTAGATGTGGCATGTCTTTGATGGTGTTGACAATGTTCCTAGGTACTCCACATCGGCAGGGCTGCATTTAGACAACCTTTTAACCAACCTTTTTTTACTTTACGGGTACCAGCAACCCTGTAGTGCCTTTTTCCTTACCTATGTACATATAGTATACAAGTTCATAAAGTGCAGTCATATCACGTGTTTTTGTACAGTAAGCAGCACATTCGGCTTGACATGTTGACCTTGAGAGCGGCGTTATTCCGTACCAGTAGAAGCGAGTTTCACAGTGCGAGTGTCCAGCCGCAAGTGCTGCTTACTGTACTTTCAAATATTTTTTTTCCTAAAAGCTTGTTATTCTTATTTTGTGTGTTACGAATACACTGTAAGGGACTCAACATTTTACTTCAAATGATATGTCCTGAATACTTTTGGAATAAATAATACATAGTTTAAAAAACTAAAAAACACGCTTTCTGTCCGCCACCTTGGACGTCCGCCATATTGGATTTAAGTCACGTGACTTTTTTTTTTCGTATTCCTGACAGCAAACCCATTCATTTGATACCCATATCATGGGGGTGGATTTCAAACAGCCAGTTCGGCATCTTAGGGAGGCCGCCATATTAGATTTGTAATGACGTTTTTTAGCTAGTCATGTATTGTCATCAGAACTCAGAGCGTGTGCAAAATTTCATCCTAATCGAAGACCGGGAAGTGGGTCAAATTAAGATTCCAAGATTTTTTTAGATACAATAATGGGGAGGCCGCCATTTTGGATTTGTAATGACGTTTCTTAGCTAGTCATGTATTGTCATCATAACTCAGAGCGTGTGCAAAATTTCATCCTAATCGAAGACCGGGAAGTGGGTCAAATTAAGATTCCAAGATTTTTTTAGATACAATAATGGGGAGGCCGCCATATTGGATTTGTAATGACGTTTCTTAGCTAGTCATGTATTGTCATCAGAACTCAGAGCGTGTGCAAAATTTCATCCTAATCGAAGACCGGGAAGTGGGTCAAATTAAGATTCCAAGATTTTCTTACATACATAGTTACTTACAAGTGAAGCTAATATAAAGCGTGTAAAAAGAGTTAATTTAAAGTAAAGTCTATTACGAGTAACACGTATTAGACAAGGATGAACAGCGCAAGATGACGTAGGCTTGTGTCAGTCGCGTGGTCCGAATGGAAGACATTGTTTTCTTAGACCATGGATTGATCGGTGTCTAAACTGGAAATGAAGAGTCTTTATATAAAATTAAGTGACCGTATTTCATCATTCGGTTAAAATATTTAATAAAACAGTTTCGTCGGAATTATACTGTTAGATGGACTAATTAGTTCAAGATTATTGCCCGAAGCCGTAATCCATCATCGCCGCCATTCTTTAGCAGACTACCTTTAAGAGCATACAGGTTTGTGATCACTAACTTCGACCCTGGTCAGGCGAGAGTCGACCAGTGACAAGTCAAATTGTCTGGAGCGCAATTTATCAATAACGACAGTATGTAGTGTTCCGGCTGGCGCGGCGGCGCGGGCGGCGGCACCGCGCGATTTCGGCATTCATGGGCTGCGTCCGCCCGCGCCCGCTCTATCAAACCACCCGCGACACGCAACCACCGAGCTTAATGGGAATTATACCGCCTAAGGTCTGAAACCCACACGATAAGCAATCATACCATCTAGAAAATCTAGATAGTAAAGTCTAGGAAGAAAAAAGTGTGCCTGTTTTTAAAATTTCATAAAACGTTGATGGCTGTATATAGAAATATATTAATCTTAGCACTATAAAATGTAGTATCGTTTTGTAGGCAATTTATCGACGATGATTTGATCTCTGAAAAGTAAACTCCTCAGACGTACTGTTTTAGTATTAAATTCAAAAAACCAGAATGAGGGAGATAAAAGGGGGGGGAAAGGGGGGAAACAATAATTTATCGAAGTGTTTCCATATCGATATTGAAGCACATATATGACAGCTACATTCATGCCAAGTTTCGTACTTTCTGCCAGATGGGACCGATATCCTTATATTTTTTAGCTAGCAAGCCGTACTATAGTTAGTATTACAGTTTATTATTTTTTCAGCAGATGACGTCTGTTTGCACTATTTTATGCACAAAGGTTTTTACTTTCGTTTTAAAATAAATAGTACTGAATTCCACATGGTCCAAGAAAACAAGGTGTAACAAGAAGACCACGTGACTGACACAGGCCCACGTCATTTTGCGCTGTTCATCCTTGTCTATTACACGCATTCGACAAGGACGAATAGACAAAATGACGTAGACTTGTGTCAGTCACGTGGTCTTCTTGTTAGACCATGTTTTCTTAGACCATGTGAATTCAAGCACTAAGTTGGTCATAATGGGAGAGCACAAGATTTAACGGTTTTTAAAGACGACTTTATGAACTAGTAAGTACTTATAATTACTTTCGAAGTCGAATCTTGCAAACGTGTGGTGTCTTGTGTTGTGAGTAGGTTATCGTGCCTGCTATAATACGTGCTTATTATATTTACATTCGCCCACTTTAGATTACAATATTTATGATGCTTTTACTTACTAAAGCTTTTAATTTATTCCAGTCTTTTACCGTAAAAACTTTCATGTCTAAAAAAAATTATCATATCATCTTATTAGTCTTTCAATACTCTACTTTAAATAGCATTGAGTTACTGGATTGGTAACCTGTTTTAATAGGCACTGGCTGGTGCAAATGCAATAACTACATTATTTGCCACTCAGCAGTAACAACAAATTAATATTATAGAAAACTATTGAGGTTGAAAATCTGAACATAAAAAAAAGGTTTAAAACTGAGTCAAGGGAGATGTAAGAAGTGATAATATAGAACATACTCGTATTCAGACTTTTTTTCATTTTTTTTTGTTTCTCTGTTAGTCTGTTTGAATGAAATTTTGTATGGTGGTACCTTATATCCCCAGTCAACACCTTAGATACTTTTTACCATGGGAAAATATTTCATTCCTACGGGAAACTGTGGACGGAAAAGTCGAAAACCGGGGCGTAGTATAATATAAGAGCGTCGTTGGCTTAATGGCTAGGACCGTTGACTTCCATTCATATTTTTATGAAACTATGGAGAGATTGTTTGAAAACATTTTTCTCCCATTCGGGCTTGATTGTTAAATAACCGATAATATGAATGAAAGAAAACAACCAAATACCTACTTAGGAGAGAGCACGGATTTCTGAAATCTCAGTCCGTTGACATTGAACAATCTTTATAGATAGGTAATCTTTTAAAGGCTCTGACACACCAAAAGCGATACATGAACCGAGCAGGTGCATTAAATGGAACAATAGGTAATATGGGTGGGCCCCGCGGAAAACCAAAAGTAGCGCGACGGTAGTTTTCCGGCAAGCAATTACCATTTTTTATGCATCCGTACGTTGCTTCTATAGGTTTGCCGCACTTGGTATGTCAGCCTTTATATAACCAAAATAATAAAAAGATTGTGAGTATTATCACGTTTCGTCTTTAATCCTTTTTATTTACGGTATAAATAACTATACCTACCTACTAACTATTTATCGGTTTAACCAGGAAACGCGACAGTCAATAATTCTTAGGTAGGTAATTAATTTCAACATTCATAATATTATTAAAACCAGTCTGTTTCTTTGTTTTTTTGCGTGTTGCTGCGACAGGTAGCGTTTTTGCCGTTCTATTTTTTAAAGTAGGTAATCAACTTAGAAGGACTATATTGATTACCATTACGAATGTAGTATTTTAGATTTTACTTTTAGAAGTTTTACTTTACATTATATATTATTTCAAATACCACATAATATTGAAGTTCAACAGTTTACGATAAACAGAAGACACCATATAAAAGTTGCATCTGACCGTTCTGACGATTATTTCATTGTAAAGCCAAAATGTTGTCATGCTTTTGCCTGAGTCTCCGGAAATTTTATTTAATCCGTGTAATTCGTGCCATACCGTAGATCGTCATTACAAAAACCACTCGCATTAAAATAAATTTATAGTCACGTGAAATGGCACAATCTGTGATGTCGCGGTCGTTCGTTGACTTAATAATATCATAGACTAATAAAAATCTCGCCATATTGGGGGATTTCAATGAAATTAATTTTATAGTGGCAATTTTTCCCAGAAACATTAAAAAAGATCATGTGGCACCCCCAGAGCAGGTTTTTTATGTCTCTGGCTTGAAATCGGTTTATAATTAGGAATAAAAGCACACAATGATGCAAAACTCATTTCAGTTAAAACGAAATTGAAGGCCTCGTAATAACCCAGAACCGCACCCCATAAAGTCTCATCTCACATCAGCCAGTACAAGCCAGTTGCACCTCCTACGAACCGCGGGAAACAGGCCAGGGTCTAGCTCTGGTCTCCGTCCACCATACGCAGCTTGTCACAATCAACAAACGATTTCCGCTCCATTCTATCATGTCTGCACCATTACGCTCAATGCTGAAGAATAAAGGTTTAGGTTCCATCATCTAAGGTCGAGGTAATTTAAGTTGTTATCGAGCTAATATGTTTACGTCCTCACCGATGGACTCATCCTTGTTTGCTTATCGTTTGGTTTTCTAACCAAATCTTGAATAGGAAGGATCAGATCAACAGTACCTAGTCAACGCCTACCTACAAATTTTAAACCCGTGTGTAAGTTCACTCAACCATCAAGTTGTTTTTCATATTATTGTGATTTATGGTTTCGGAAGACCTAATAGGGTTCCTGCGTGAGCCCCAGACCACATCTTCATCACTCCACCACACACACCCTTCACTTTAAGAAGCTTTCCACCTTAATATTTTTGTTGTTTTAAGAGATAGAGTCCAAAGAAGCTATAGAAATCAACATTATTTTTGTATAAGTTACAGAAGGACAATAACATAATTTCGTGTAGGTACCTAGTACTTTCATACTTCTCACTTATATACGAGTACTTCTTTGTCGAGGAGCCAATAAAATTTTAAAAGATTTTTGTCACACAGATTTTTTGTTTTTTTTTATTTATTTAATATTGATAGGTATGTTTCAGGCTGTTTCAGGAAATGAAAACTTGTTCCCAATTTTTTTAACGCATCGCATCGCATATTTACTCGTATAAACTTCTTGTTAACATAACGCATAGCTAACCTAATTAGCACTATCTTCTAATTTATAAACAAAATTAATAAAATACGAGCGGGTATGAAATCTGTGGTAAAGTAAACCGGGTTTACTTACTAAACCCCTATAATAAGCCATGTAGATAGGCAGCTTAAATATAATAAAGGTACTTATTGAACTATTACTGCCAAAGAAGGCCCACTTAAATTTTTAGATATTTTGTTTCCCAAATAAATATATTATAATTTCCATTATGTTTTTTCTTTACTTTACTTAACTGCAAGATTTTACGAAACAAAATATGTAAAAATTTAAGTGGCCTTCTTTGGCGCCCGGTACCTTATTCAAAAATCCGTAAAAATGACAAAAATTAAACTTACAAGTTCATAATCATCCGATCGGTCCGAAACGGGAACGGTTCTTTGAGGTCTCGGAGGTCCAGAGTCGACGCCGACGGCCTTTTCATGCCTTGACTCCCGGTCCGTAGCACTTCACACACTTCCCAAACAATCTGAATAATCTGGTTATGGCTTTGATAATACTTCAAGTAATTCAATATACTGGTCGCAGTACAACGTGCGTCGCGGTGACCTATTCGAGTACTTGTGGGACAAAAGCACGGCCGGCGGCTGACAGCATAATAGCGGGCGGGATTGCACGTCCTGCTGACGCGACCCTATGTAATTTCACTTTACGAAATAATTTGATTAGATTACTCATAGTCTTAAGGATAAGGATGATGTGGGCGCGATCGATCTCGAATGTTACAAACTCCGACAAAAGATGCTCACATGAGATTCTTCATAGGCCAGGCCCAGCAAGCAATTTTCTGCTTAATTTAAATCCAACATAATGCGTAGTAACATCAAATGTAGCGGAGGGTCTGTCTTGGTGCTTAGTTACCAGTTACCACCAATCCCTACTAATATAATATTATACATGCGAAAGTAACTCTGTCTGTCCATCTGTTACGCTTTCACGCTAAAACCACTGAACCAATTTTGATGAAACTTGATATGGAGATAGAATAGACCTTGGGGACGGACATAGGCTACTTTTTACCGCGAGAAGATACCTCATTCCCACGGGAAAAAGCAGCGCAAGTAGAAAGTTTTGACGAAACTTGGTACAGAGATTGAATAGACCCTGGGGATGTATAAAGGTCACCTTTTACCGCGGGAAAATCCTTTTTCCCACGGGAAAAATAGTAGCACAAGTGAAAAGTTTTGATATAAAGAATGAATTTAGCGTCTAATATCGATTTGCAAAACTGCGTGTTGAAACACACGAAATACATTACGTACATACATATGTGTATAACGGATAAACGACAAACTATTATTCTTTGGTGCCACTCACTACACTCAAACCAACAAAAAAATAAAAATTATATTTATAAATATATATAAAAGGTCTTATGTTACTAGTTATTGTAATACTTTATATAATTTGTTTCGCTCTGCAACTGAGTCCGTGCTATTATATACCACACAAATTGTATAAAATTTACATGACGTGAAAGGTAAAATGTGAGGACATATTGTTATATTTAAGAGCTGTTTTGACCATGATTTAATGTACTAAATTACTTCTTTCAGTTACATAATGAATGAATGAATATTTTTGCAGGTATTAGATTAGCATGTGAGTTACGGCTTTGCAAATACAGAAAGGAGATGATCAATAAACGGTTTCGACTTTTTCAACTTCCTTGAAAAAGCTTTTCTTGTAAACGAAAAAATAAATTAACTTCTTTATACAAAACTGTCCAATTAATTTCCTTTCAGAGATATTATTCTTCTATAAAGTTGCCCAAAACCGTGAGCATGCCCTTTCCTTTTTCAGTACATTTGCTGACTGCGATATAGGTAAAGTCCGACCCAGAGAAATAAAAAACTCGCCATATTGCGGAATTTCAATGGAACTAATTTTTATATTGGAAATTATTGCCATAAACAAAAAACTATACTTACATGTAGCGCCCCCGAGCAGGTTCTTTTGTCAGGCTTTACAGCTTGTATATTTTATTTGCTTACGCATTGTAACTTTAGGCATTTCTCTCTGTTCTGATAATTTTCGTGTCCAAGTTTTTCCGCCATCTCTTTTTTATTTTATTATATTTGGGAAGCTTACGGCTAAAATTTACAATATATAAACTGTATAATAAAACTCGAGCTAATTACAAGCCTCCACATATAGGATATTTTGTTATATGTATAGAGTATTTTTATCGCAATCGGTTCAGCCGTTTAAGCTTGAAAGTGTAACAGATAAACGGTTATTTTCGCACGGTCATTTATTAGGAAGCAGGATGTAAAATCTCGCCTGTCAGCAGTAGGTAGAAGGCAGTCGTTATTTAGGCAATCCAATTTGTTTATATACAGCTACTGGGCGTGGAAGTTTACAGTAGCGTGTTTATTAGCTTAATGATAATAGTTCGTTGTAGAAATGAGTGAAACCTGACGAGGCGGACGCTCCACATATTTTGTGGGCAAATCACTGACTTCCGTCCGGGCGTTGTCACACAATCGGCCGCGGAGACAGAGGCACACAATAAATAGGACTCTACCAGAGGCTAAAATCCGGCAGACTCCATTCCACGTGGTAAAGCCTGACCAAAGAAATAAATAACCTTTTGTTTGTTTGCATTGAATATAGGTTTCGAAACGAAACTACTGAACCGATTTTAATGGAACTTAGTATAAAGATAGAATAGACCTTGGGGAGTAACAAAGGCTACCTTTTACTTTTTTAATTGTTACGGCGGGCGGAGGTAGGGCGAGGCTTAAAGTTCTTAAGTGTAGCTTAAAGTTCTTATGTAACTTAGTGTTCATTATAGCGATCCTCATAAATTTAGGTACCTAGGTAGCCTAACCTATCATACTCAAAAGTTATTTCGATTCCTCCCCAGGTCAGGTGCTGGATTTTTATGAGTATGCCTACATTTTCGATTTTGAAACAAAATTTATTGATGTTTTTGAAGCAGTGTAGGCTGAAAAATCGTAGAACCAGCAGAGATTCCAAGGCTGTATGAAGTCTGAATTGAAAAGTAACACCAGTAACACTACCAAATTAGTGTAGGCTTGCTTGGGTTCGATTTACCTGATATTAACGATCTAAATAATTGTTTGATAAAAACCATTCAAGGCGACTTGAACAACACCAGTTGTTTGAGCACGTGTGTGTATGTTCCTATCCTACCGTACCTACGACTACACGCAGCTAATTCGCAGAGACACAAATTTAGATGTCTCATTTGTCAAACGTGCTAAGTGTGATGTGCGGAGTGGCGATGCGTGCGGAGTTAGAACACTCGTAGAGGCAAGAGGAGAGGGCATGCGGGCGGACGCTGGGCCCAATCTTCTCATTGCGAGTGACCCCAGGCCTGTCGACCTGCGTCGCAGCCCCGGGACAAATCGTAAACGTAAATTGTTATTTAAGGTCAATGTTAATCCAGACATTACTGCCAGATGGGGAGACGGCAAACAAAGCGCCAATTTGCTTGTAAAAATATCCGGAAGCTGACGGGTTAGAAAAGTGTCTCATACACTTGATCGATGCATCCTGCTCGCTCCTGCGACATGCAGCGTAGCCTCGCTACGAAGATTACACAAATGAGGCTCGTAAACAGTTTACATTGCGTCAGGCTACTAGTCAGGCGAGTTAACTCGTATAACCTAAACTTTCCAGAACAAAGCGTTAACAACTGCATGTTAAAATCTGCCGACATGAATCAGTACGATCTCAGATGCAAACTGCTGATAACACTATCGTGCCAGTCAGACGTGTTTGGTGTCATGTCGGCTAGACCGGTACGCTTGTATGCACATGCGATGATGTGAATGTTCGAGATCAATTTACGCGTGCATCCTTGCGGCGGACATCCATTCATGCAGGCAATAAATTCATCGGGCGTGCCATACGAACTTCTCAAAGCAATAAAGCCAATCCTGACAATGGTCAGGTGTTATCACGATCCGAGGTGAATGAACCAGCTAGGTCTGCGTACTATAGGAAGCTGATGCTGATGCAGGCGAATGACGCACGAGCGCATCCAAGAATCGTAGCGCAAGCGATCCTCGCGTGGGAAAGAATGCGTCGGGCAGGGAGGGGTGATGGTGGGAACCACATAAATTCGTCTTGTTTATTATCCTAACGTTCAGTAGCACGATTATTAGCTGGCTACTGTTACGTACGCAATAAACATATTATTGGTGCTTCTCTACTCCACGGGCACAGAAGAAAATAATAGTACTAACCCGTACAGAAAGGACACTCACCCCCCCGCGCCAAAATGAGTTTCCGCCCGATATAGCGCCCCACGCCCCGCACCCCGCAGGTGCCGCGGGACTCCGCCCCGGTGGTGTTCGGGGATGTTTTACATAGCAACTAGCGCCATTGACTTGTAGTTGATATTCAAAAAGAAGTAGCTTGTCAAAACGCGTTTTCTCTATGGAGTGACCGCCCAGTGCCACAGGTCTCTTCTCCTCTATCTCTACTACGGTAGTCAAATGTTACTTTTTTATTCCCATCGATGTTTAAGGCAACTACAAAGAAAAAGCGGCCAAGTGCGAGTCCGACTCGCCCATGAAGGGTTCGGGTTCCGTAGCCTTAGAGCAACGCGGGCCTTCCGTACCGGAAAGGAGTAGCCATACGACACATTACCCCTCTGTCAATTGTATATGCCCAATGGGCATGTGCGTTTATAAAAACCAGTTGCGGTCGGATCTCTTCGTAGACCGAGTCTAGTCACGCAAGTGAACAGCCGTAGTATCAAAAATGCCTAATTACTTGGTTTTTTGCTGTAAAAAGAGGTCTGGTACATCAAGTTTACAAAAAGATAGTGTTAATTTCACATTTATAAGTAAATTCATATACAGTTAAATACGAAATTCCCAGATTTAATTCTTATTTGTTGACGAATTTGTTCAGCAACATCTAATCCGCCCGCCAGTACAAAAAACAGATCGGTCGCGCGATAAATCCGACTTTCGGCGAAAAGTCGCTTGATACGTGTTATGGCAACGTAATTCTATGGTTGCTATGGTAAAACAAGACAATGTGTGAGTTATGACATGACTCATCCGTACACTAAATTGTTACTGTAGTATCGTCTTTACAGTGATTTGTTTTGTATGTAAGGATGCGGAACTGCACTTGTGTGCACATTTCCCCCCCCCAAAAAATGACAGAAAAATTTGCCTACAGTAAAATCGCTATGCGTACTCCCTTCCGGTACGGAAGGCCGGCGTTGCTCTAAGTCCGTAGCAGCAAGTAAAATAATATAAAAGTTATTGTAGTTCGTTGTTTTGTAACTTTGATCGATGTTTTAATAATAGTGAAAGGTAAATTTCTGTCTACGATTTATGACTATGACGTATAAAAAAAAAACTACTTACTAGATCTCGTTCAGACCAATTTTCACAGAATACATCTACTTACCAAGTTTTAACGGTATAGTTCTTATAGTTTCGGAAAAAAGTGACTGTGGCATACGGACGGACAGACAGACATGACGAATCCATAAGGGTTCCGTTTTTTGCCATTTGGCTACGGAACCCCGCAACAAAATTCCTCTTTCATTATGAATTCCTGTACAATATTTCAATTTGATGCAATACGTACGACACTACCGCCAATTAAATAACATCGTATTTTAGAAGCCGGTAATATGCGTCGTGGGGCAAATCTGGAAACGCTGACGAGTGTTTTGTTGGTGGTGTGCTGAGTGGTTTGTTTTTTTGCTTGCTATTATTTATAAACATTGTAAGTACTCGTATCTTACGAAGTGTGTACTGCATAAATATAAAGCCTGACCAGAGAAAAAAAAACCTTCTCTGGGGGCGGCGCCACGTGCATATGTTACGGCTAAAGACAGGTGTGAACATAAACTTAAGATTAGCCGGCTAAACTTAGGTTTATCTTTGAGGAGCGGCTAATGTTCGATAAAATATAAAATTGCGTCGTGTTATTTCATCTTTAGCCGTATAAACTGCACATTATCCGACCAGAAGCGGCTAAAAATGTTTTTCATGGACGCGCGCGGGCGAAGAGGGGGTGAAGTGGTCGGAGGGGGAAAGATGAAGCGCAATATGTGTTTGTTTTTAATTTTTATATTTATAATGAGGCTGATTGTTTTTTTTTTATACCTTAGTAGGTATCATTGAAATTAATTGTTGATTGTTGTAATCCAAATTGTAGTGATAATTTCAATTTTGAAATATTTTGTTCCTAATTAATAACGAAGAATATTTATTTTGTTTTGATTTTTGTATTTTTATATGCCTAAATAGGTATTTCTAATGAACAATGAGACTGATTGTTTTAATAAGAAAATTGTGGCTTAAAGAAAACATTATCTATCATTTTTTCATTTGCTTATTCATATTTAGCCGAAGGGCGGCGGCTAAACTTAAATTTAGCCGGCTAAAGATAGAAGAAACTAACATTAGCCGCTCCTCAAAGACAAACCTAAGTTTAGCCGGCTAATCTTAAGTTTATGTTGGCATCTATCTTTAGCCGTAACATATACATATTTTGGCTCCTTTACGATGTTTTTCAATATCGACGCGCTAGGCCGTGGTCCGAGGCTCCCTTGAGCCGCCCCTAGACGCGTTGGTATATGACTTTTTTGGGGTAATCTTCCGCTCCCCCACAAGTCCGGTGAAGCTTGATCCGTCGTACTTTTTCGACTCAAGCATAGGTCAATTAAAAAAAATAATTAAAAAGGGTATATTTTTATGTTTATGGCAACAATTTTCGTTATAAAATTAGTTCCATTGAAATTCCGCAATATGGCGAGGTTTTTTATTTATTTAGTCAGCCTTTACACAGAAATGTCTTTTTTTTTTTCAGTTTTTTTTAGCTCTGTATTTAGGAATACGTACATTTCCAATATTTTTAAAACATGTGAAATGAAAATACTATTTGGATCCAAACTTTAATTTAATATTAATAAAACATGAGTTACAACAAATGGCATCTTAAACAAATACATATAAATAGTAAAGCTGCACGTTAACTATCTGTTACGCTATAATAAGTAAAGGCGGTGATTTCAGAATCGTCCTGCCAACCATCCCCTATGCTATTTTTTCAATGTCATGGGACGAGCCTAAAGAAATTAACCCTGACTTCTTTCACTTTAAAACGATGCCCAATCTCCAAAAGCCAACATAGGGAATAATTCGCACAATTTCATACTTTGATAACCAATTGGTAGGATGTGATATAATTTTGATCCCAAAATGTTTAGTAAATACATGGAAATATTGCTTTTCTGGTTTTATCCTAAATTCTGTTTATATGTAGCTAACTATCAATTAAATATATATTTAGCCACCAAGAAAATCAGACTAATCTATTTATCTAATCAGAACTATTTCCTTTTAATTAAGTACATGGATTCATAACCTGTCTAATCTATTATAACATGTATACGGTACGGTACACTAAACTATGCTGATGAAACTCTTATTATGATTGAGTACTTGTTAAAGGCATTTGAAGCTTAAAATACTGCTGTGATTGAACTATATTGTGTGTCAACAAGATTAACTATGAATTCAATATTGTATCCTTTAACTATAGAAAAAAGTTCCCCATTTATATAACTACATGAAGTTCATCCATATAAAAGAGGCACTAGGACATAAGTACCTATGTAACATTCTGTATGCTGTTCTATTTAGATTATTACAAACGTCGATTTCGAAGTTACCTTTAAGACAACTTTAGTAAGAAGACTGGGTTATGCTTAACAAGAAGACATTGATCTTACAAATTAATTATAATTACAACAGGCGTGTGACCAGTCGGACAAGTTTGTACTCGATTTTGGGATCAATACGTCTTATTCTATAAGTATTTGAACTGTCGTCAGTCAATAGCAGGTGCAAAAGCGCTATCTAAATAATACTTAAATAAAGAATGCCTATGATTACGCAATAAAGTAATCGAAAAATCGATTTAAGGAAAAAGATTGTAAAAACTAACAGTACTTTTTACAAATAAATTATAAACAAAAACAACTTTGTTCTCTGTGATCACAATATCGAAGCCAGCGAGAGTGCATGAACTGAAGCAGAGAAACTTTACATACTAAAAATAAGAGTAAGCAAATATATTATTTTTCTGATCATAATGAAACAACCTACCACCTTATACATACCTACGTGTGTGCACACAAATAATAGAGAGATTACACTGCAAATATAAATAAAGTACATAACCCCAATACATCCTTACTCATGACCAGACGAAGGCTATCTTTTTATTTCACTTATCCTAGCGGAAGATGAATAAAAAGAATTCATGTACGACATTTAATTAATAACTAATAATAAAACACTAATTTTAAATTAATTAACAACCTCCCAAACAACACTTTTCTGTATCTAAACCTCTATTAAAACTCTTCAACATTCAACATCAGTTCGCACCAGTGGTTATTAACTAATGTAATCTATTAATTGATTAAAATACCCTACATACATATACCGAATTACATAAAAACTGTAATTATGTAAAAATATAACTATAAATATGCTACATGATTGTATGCTTAAATACTAAATCTATGTATTATGCTGCTTATTTATTTATGCTATCTGCTCAGCTTACACTAGCTTATGACATAAATATGCGCTGAGACCGAGATTACATCAAAAATGACTGTGATGATTTGATAATAAACAATTAACATTAACACGCAAAACTGTACTTATGATTTTAAAGTAAATAATTTCAAAATGGAAAGTAATGTAAAATAAAAAAGTTAATCCTTATAATCTATTTTTCTTATACAAAAATATTATTATCAATAATGTTGTCGGATTTTAAGTAAGATAATTTAGACATAATAGTCAATTAGTTGACGCGTTTATACACAAGCTATTTACACAAATTCACAGGAGATTCACAATATGATTTGTATTCGACATGTAGAGCCAAGTATTTTTTTTAAGTATAACGGAATGTTGCAGTTTCTTTTTCCTCTCGTGATTTTATTTTGTAAGGCTTTGATTAGTTTATAATTTAGATAAGAGTATGAAACTATAAATACTCAATTTTCATTAATCACGTTAAAAAGGTGAACAAAACATGGCGCGCGCTATTTTATTACACATATTGATTTTATTAATTTTGCTGTTATTACGAGCAGAAGACTGACGTCAATATTTTACCACCAAAATGTATAATTGTTAAATCTCTAAATTTGGTGTCTTACGTAATGATTAGTTTGTTTATCCTGTTATCTTAGTTATCTTTTTGCTATTAGATAGAAAATAATAGCATGTATTTGATAAAGAAGTGTCTGTCACTCTTTCTAGTTTATGAGCTATATCTGTTATTTCGTTAGACATTATCCTTTTCTTATTAGAAATACAAGCCTCACTTTTTATATAAAATTACATCAAAAAAATTAATAACAAGGTCACTGTTCTACAAAACAAGAGAGCTTTGTTAGGGCTGAGCGGGAGTAACGAAACGTATTATTGTATGGGTTTGTATTTCTGTGTTGGATGTCAATAAAGGATATTATACTGCATTTTTTTGGGTGTCAGAATAAATAGTAATCTGTGTAGTAGTAATAGTAATCAAAATAAGAGAATACAGATTAAAAAAACATTACTTTCTTTCTTTGATAAATGATCCAGATTTTAAAGGATTTCACAAAATTACGATTTAAAATAAATCTCTTCTTTTCTGTTCCAATAGATACCTAATTAACAGAATGTTTGCATATTATTATTCAAAATGATCTGAACCTAGCCTTACCTCACGTAGAGCAGTGTGTTCACGCAGGGTTGTTGTTAGTTCGCCTGCTTGTTGGTATGTCCGTGTGTGAGCGTGTAAGAGGCGTCGGGCGCGCAGTGGCAGCCGAGGCGGGCGAGCAGGCGCCGCGCGAGGCCGTTGACGCGGTGCCGCTTGTGGGAGCGACGAGCGTCCGCCGACACCGGGGCACACGCCTGTGACGACCACTCATGTTAGTTTGCATAATTCAATATTCACTCTTACTGGCTTTAAAGGCATATGGTCCCCTCAGGTAACAATTATCCTTCAGGTAACAACGCTGTACCCGCCGACGGGGGCGCGACCATAACCAAAATCAGAATTGTTAATCAGAGACAGAGCCCCTTAGGCGTCGTCTCCTTCACGATGTTTTTCAATATCAACGCGCTAGGCCGTGGTCCGAGGCTCCCTTGAGCCGCCCGTAGATGCGTTGGTATATGACTTTTTTTGGGGTAGTCTTCCGATCCCCCGCAAGTCCGGTGAACCTTGATTGGTCGTACCTTTTCGGCACAAGCATAGGTCAATAAAAAAAAAGGATATGGATTGTTTCATATTAATCCGGACAAAAGGTCATTGACGCCTGCATACAATGCGCACATTTTTTTCAAACGATACGATAAAACTATAGGAAAGTATCGCGAAATACGTAATTTGGCATACCGTAGTAGGAGGGGTGAGCGTGTGACCTTGCCAGACATTTTGGCTACAGTCATGGTCCAAGAAAACAAGGACTTGCAATTAGACCACGTGACTGACACGAGCCTACGTCATTTTACTTATTCATCCTTGTCGAATACGTGTAATAGACAAGGATGAACAGCGCAAAATGACGTAGGCTCGTGTCAGTCACGTGGTCTAATTGCAAGACCTTGTTTTCTTGGACCATGGCTACAGTCGTTTGTTTAGTGTGCCTTCAATGTGATATATGTGGCTCGGCGTATGCTGTCAATAGAGTTGAAGATGTTAGGTGTGTGACTGACCTTGTTCCCGTCGCCGAGTGCGGGCGCGGTCTTCTTCTTGTCCTTAGCGGGGGTCTTGGCGGGCCTGTCTTGCGGCGCGGCGCTCTTGGCGGCGCGGCCTTTCAGATACTCCGGGGACACTTCGTGGGGCTGCAACATCATTGCTTTGTTAATACAATGGGCTCTATTGTGCCGTGGCCGCTAAAATCTGTATTTAAGTTATGGGCTCTTTCATTCATATGGGAATCGAAAAGGATGGGGAGATGTATGAATTTAATTTTGAATGAATGATATTTAAAATAAGCAGTGCAGCTGTCAAATTCAGCTTATTTAGTCGGGATGTTTTAAAATTCCTGTTAAATTACGCGTAAAATCGATGTTTGACGTGTCTAAATGTAGGTTGGCAATCACCTGTCACTTTTCGTTCTTAAGAACGTGAAAGAGACATAACAACTAAAGTTTAGATATTTTAGCGACCACGCAGAATTGAGCCCAATATTATAACACGGGAGACGCGCTATTTCTAATCAAATTACACCACAAATGACATTTTAATTATTTATTAATAACTTTCACATTACCACATTAGAAAAACACTAATTCCCAGTATAATTCCCGATTCCGGGCTATCCTGGAGAGATAGGAAAGCGACACGATACAAGTGATTCAAACTATCAAAATCAATTCATTCGTAAAAGATTCAAATTTCGAAAGAACTTGTGGCCAGACCCACAAGCAAGAGACGGCACAACCGATGCCACAATATCTATACAATTAGTAACGAAGATTTAAATGCTAGATATGAGTATATTGAGATGAGTATAACTTGTGACTTTGTAATAAATAAATGAATGAATGATTATTTTCGTGTCTAAAATGAGTAGTGTAATATAATTAGAACAGTTAAACAATCAGGTGATTTGAACAGTCAGTACGATGACATACATAGTGGTGGTTTGACATACAAACTTGAAATAGTTTTTAAAATTTGCACACCTAGATAAATTGGACTGTTTACCTAATTTTTAAGACTTTGTATTGTAAACATTTACCCTGGCAAATAAATAACGTATCACTACACATAGTATAAAACAAAGTCGCTTTCTCTGTCCCTATGTCCCTTTGTATGCTTAAATCTTTAAAACTACGCAACGGATTTTAATGCGGTTTCTTTTAATAGATAGAGTGATTCAAGAGGAAGATTTATATGTATAATACATCCATAATATACTTAAGGATAACCCACAATAACCATTTCCCGTGCGGAGCCGGGGCGGGTCGCTAGTAGTAAATAAATGATTTATTTGTTAGTAAGATGGAGTGCGTAGTGCGTAGTGCTTGGTGGCGATGGGGTATGGGGTATGGGGTACAGTGAGTGCGGTGTGTGCGGTAAGGTTCAGCGGGCGGTACTCACGGCGTAGGTGCGCGCGGGCTTGGCGCGCTGCGGGAAGTGCGTGAAGGCGTAGTGCTTGGTGGCGATGGGGTATGGGGTACAGTGAGTGCGGTGTGTGCGGTAAGGTTCAGCGGGCGGTACTCACGGCGTAGGTGCGCGCGGGCTTGGCGCGCTGCGGGAAGTGCGTGAAGGCGTAGTGCTTGGTGGCGATGGGGTACTTGGGGCGCGCCACCTTGGTGAACAGCCGCGCCGACCGGTCCACGCGCAGCTCGCAGATGTACACGTGCTGCTCCGCCGCGCCCACAGGGCGACCCTGACACACACACACACATATATCGTATCAGCAAAACAGTTATGACAATCATAAAAAACTCTTCTTATTGAAGGCCTCTGCAAATCTGTTTCGTAGTTATAAGATGTTTTTTTTTTTAATTATTTTCTTATAAATAGTAAATTTAAAACTAAGCGTCTATTCGTAAAGGTATAGGAACAGCAAGAATTTAATTTTATGGCTATTCCTATGGCCATGTCTGATATAAAAGTTTTTTTTTTATAAGGCATTTATGTGTTGCGAAGGAACAGATAATATTGTCTTATTTGTGAACCTAGACTTAGAGTTCCACGCTGCATTTTCATGCAACGTATTTTTTTCCGTGAGACTTTCCTTGATAAATAGTATGTTTGCACGGGATGCGATGTATCACCCTGCAATTTATTGCGATTAAATTAGTTCCTTGGCAGCAGAAAAGTACACAGCTACAATATAAAAACTAGTGTAAATCATTGACCTTGGGCAGGGACTTGAACTAGCATCTACACTATGATAGATGGAGCTGTGTGCACTCTAAAGGATTTTAATTTCGTTGAGCTTGTACGGAGCCTTGGTGGTACAATTGGTAGTGCGCCTGTATAGCCCGGATAGCCAAGAAGATGCGAGTTTAAGTCCCTGCTTTTAATTTTTGGTTTCTATTTATAGATAGTAACGCTAACAGACGACCCCCCGTTTGCACGAACCTTGTCTTAGGCTTTTCGTAGTTAAGAAAGACCTAAGCTAACTAAAGCTTTAAAAAAAATTGGTTTTCACTAACAGTCTAATTGGGCTCATAAAAGTAGGCAAAAACTAAACAGTTAAAAAAAAGTCTGAAGGTTACTAGCAAACAAAACTTATACCAAATCTCACCTAAATACTTTATGCATCAACTTAAGCGATTCTTATGTTTAGTGCAAACGGGTGGACATTTGTTGTAATAAACTAGAGTATTGTTGTTACCTTGCAGTAAGTGTTGAGGTCCATGACCCAGCACTGCGACATGACCAGCTCGATGGGCACCGCCTCGTACAGCGGCACGGAGCCGGGGCGGGTCGCTAGTATACTATATGTTGTTGTTACCTTGCAGTAAGTGTTGAGGTCCATGACCCAGCACTGCGACATGACCAGCTCGATGGGCACCGCCTCGTACAGCGGCACGGAGCCGGGGCGGGTCGCTAGTATACTATATGTTGTTGTTACCTTGCAGTAAGTGTTGAGGTCCATGACCCAGCACTGCGACATGACCAGCTCGATGGGCACCGCCTCGTACAGCGGCACGCGCATCACCTCGTTGTGGAAGAACCTGCATCACGGACACATCACATCACATCACATACTATACTGCGTGTTTCAAAACAATACCCAATATTGGCACAAAGCTAAAAGCTAGTGCTATTATGGAAAAAAAAAAAAAATACCCAATATAAAGCCCGACCAAAGAAATAAGAAACCTCGCCATATTTTGGAAATTGTTGCCATTGTCGTAAAAATATACACGTGGCGCCCCCAGAGCAGGTTTCTTATTTCTTTGGTCAGACTTCATATGGAAAATACTTAAAGAACTAAACTCATTTTCCAAAAATATCCAAAATTAGGCCAAATTATAATACAATGAAAACAGGAATAAAATCGAAAAAATTACTAACTAATCTATCTCTGCAAAACAATTTTTTCTATGAGAATTATATGGCTATGGCGTCCATATGAAGTGAGGTCATCTCACTTATCGAAAAATGCCGACGATACATACAGCACTTTGAAATTTCCAGTGACGACACGCCGCCATATAAATTGTACGAAAAAAGTGACGTCATAGCACCCTTCTCCTACATTTTGATGCGATATATCTTTGTCAAATTTAAAAAGCGGTTGTCTGTAAAGTCGGTTTACTGACGATAGTTGAACGTGACAACGATTGTGCCTCTTTGTCGCTCGTTCCGCGCTCTCGCTTGCACTTCAAGCCATAAATGGAACGCCTCAGCCGCGCGGTAACGCCGCATTGCGTCATGTTTTTTCGTGCGTGCAGCCGGCTCCTTCGAATTATAAGACGTTGTCACGTCAAAATAATTGACGGACTAATTAGAATCGATTTCATTTTTCCAAGACACTTCCCTATTGTCAACAAAAATTAAAGAAATGTGATAAAATAAGCAAACAGCAAAGAGATGCCACAGTACTCACTTCCTGGTGGGCTCGTGGAAGGTCTCGTGCGGTCGCAGGTAGTGGTGTCCGTACACGTATCTCTCCTGCGTGAGCTTGTGCTTCCACAGCCGCTCCACGCGGAAGATGTCCAGCTCCGACACCGGCACCGACCCGATCGTCTGGTACGTGTGCTTGCGGACCTCCTGGATAATAATAATACACTTTATTGCCACAAAGAAAATCATTACAGAGAAAATAACAAATAGAATGTAAGAAGTCAACAGGCGGCCTTATAACACATATATATGTCACCGTAAAATTGTAAATACCGTTAGATTACAATTTAACTCGCGTGATTGTAAACTGTCGAAAGATTGTGAACTAAACATACTGATTACAATTGAACGTATTAATTTTCGGTAGATTGTAATCTATCGAAATGAAACTGTTAAATCACAAACTGTCGCGCGTTAAATTGTCAACTGTCCAAAGGCTGTTCCTGATTGGTCGGTCTTACAGCAGGCCGTTCTATGTCCATACAGTTGAAAATTAAACACAGGCGTCAGTTGAATAAAATTAATGCACTTTAAGAATTGTGACATCAAGTATTTATCTATTATTCAGTAGATTATCAGTAATTTTGACATCATTATTATGGTATATTTTTGGACACTTACACTAACACATTTATCATTCAAACTTCTATTCTTCGATTAATCATGGATTCATGTTACTATCAACACGAAATTAATTGAAATTCACTTAAACACAGATTGTTTACATTAGATAATAAACGAAAAAAGAAACAAATATGGCGGCGCAGAGCATATGACGATCAACCAATCAGCGCGCGAGATGCGTTCCATCCTATGCCATTTCACAATTTGACGGTTTAATTTCGATAGATTACAATCTATCGAAAAATAATCTGTTAAATTGTAATCAGTATGTTTGGTTCACAATTTTTCGATAGTTTACAATCTCGCTAGATAGATTGTAATCTAACAGTATTTATAATCTTACGGTGACATATATATATTTTTAATATGTGAGGACATTTCACGCACTGCAATCTGACTCCGAACAAGGGAGAGCCTATACTATACGTTGACAGCTGATATACACATTTATATATAAATAAAAAACATCCAGACACAAGGCAAACACAAGTGCTGATCACACGAATGTTTGCCCAGGGCGGGATTCGAAACCCGCGACCCTACTACCAACTAGACTACGGGGCCGTCGATAATAAACAAATATATCGTAAAAAGTTCCTGTGGTAAGTTAAAAAAATATAATATCTCATACGGCTCAGCACATTGCTTATCTCCGAGACTGTTAGACCGACTTGTATACAATTTTACATGATGGTACCCTATATCCCCGGTCGACATCTAGGATACTTTAATCATTTTCGTGATTCGGACTTTAATCATTTTCGTGATGC